>CM044904.1:58435410-58679882 GCA_024500145.1 Gentiana dahurica var. dahurica | reverse complement strand
TGAATTATCTAATCCTTCAAGAAGAAGTACCGATCATCACCTCCTAATTTCGCAAACCAAATCAATCAATCTTTTTCCACAGCAATGACAGGATTGTAAAATCTCAATTGGTTGGACAGACTCTGTTTGGTTTGAAGGAAACAAAAAGAAAAGAAAAGAAATGAGATGAAGGGATTTATGTCTAGTGTTTGGTATTCTATGATGGAAATGAAAAGAAATGGAAAAGGTGGAAACTAATGGAAATGATACAATGTAATTAATTAAAAAAATAAATAGACTTTAATATTTCATTTCCTTTCCTTTGTTAAATCCAAACACTACAAAGGGACTTTGAAATCACTCATTCCCCCTCCTTTCTCTTCGGACACAATCTTCCCTTTTCTTTTCCTTTTGTTTTTTTCAAACCAAAGTGGCCTGTGACGTGATTTCAGAGTATAAAATACAAGATAAGTGAGGACGCAAGATAAGATCACTCTCTTAATTAGATTTCAATCAACATGTATTCTATTGTCATTAACTAGTGATGACAACCATCTACACTTATCTCTTAACAGTCTCCCTCAAGTTGCTGCATATATGTCATACATGTTATATTGCTACAATACATAACCAATACTAATGTTATTCCTCATCACAAGTCGAGAAGATACTATATATGATGTATCCAAATATGAGTTTGTCAAGCTAACTGCTGCAAAAAAATGAGGATCATGGTGCTTGCACTTCAATAGTAATGTCGGTGAATTGTTTTGATGTAGTTGGAGTAGAAATTTTCACTATGAAAGAAGTTGCAGAATGTTGTTTTAGAGACAAAATTTGAGATGACCCTAAGCAAAAAATGGGTTCTTTAGTCCCAAAATAACTAGCCGTACTCTCGTGTCTAAACAACTGGTACTTCAGTCTCGAAACAAGAGATGGGCATTCTCGTGAAACAAGAATACAGAATTCGTGTCCCCAGACACTCTCTTTATTGATGAAAAAGATAACATGAATCCTTCAAAATCCCATAAAACCACCAATGAGATGCAATACCCTAAGAAACATTGTTGAATTACCATCTCTCCCAAAAGTTTAAGTTGTTGGGGGAGTTGGATAATTAACATATTAAACACACTTGACTTCAACAAACATATTACTGAATCCATGTTAATTGTAATTGAGATTATTATATCCCGATTCCGAAAGCTTCGAATGGGATGCAAGGTAATCAGCAAAGAAGGCATTATGAGAATAGGGTGTTCACCCACTGCCTTTGCTTTGAGTGGGGAGATTTATGTCTGTCGAATGTCGATAACAAGTATCTGTTGTTTATAAGGAAGACATATGTCTAGGCTCGTTGACAAGAAACATGTATTGACCAGGAACACACATTCTAAGTCTTTGAAATATTATAAAAATAAAAATTACTAACGTAAAAGTGGAATAGGAGGGGGACGAGAGTTCGTTTTGATTAAGGCAATGAACCCTATTCATAGTCAATCACCCAACATTTGCAAGCAAGCTTCTTCACCCGGAAAAGGGAACCTGCGAAGGCATTCAAGCTTTTGACAGAGAACGAGTCAGACCGAGCAATTTTCAAGGCTGATATGTTCTTGAGATGAGATTTTCCGGCATTTGAAAAGTTTCTGCCAGACTTGAATTCTGTTGAGCATATTCCAAGTTTAGCAGAAACTTTTCTAATGCCGGAAATCAAATCTTAGGAAACATATCAGCCTCGAAATCTAGTCATCGGACTAGTTTTCTGCAGGCCTGGATGCCTTCGCAGTTTCCCTCTTCTAGGGAAGCAACTTGCTTACAAATTCTCAGTGGTCGACTCTCGGTCGTCGTATGAATTATTGTAGGTCGTTTTATCCCGTATATGAACCATCATGTATGTTATGTATTGTAATCTTTTGATTTTATCATTTGAGCTTTAAGCGGCGTGTTGTCCTTTTCGTTTCGGATAAGCCGAGTATGTATCAGAACAATAGTTTCGAATATTTGATGTATTATGAATTTTCTTGTCACAATACAATGCTTTCATATATGTAAGAACACACAGTGTCATACAATATAGGTGAAAAAGGAAAGGGTTGGAGGAGAAGCTGTATCTTTCCCTTTATTCCTTCAAATAAATAGGAATAGAAAAAACAAGACAAGTGACAACGCAAGATTAGATCACTCCAACTTAAATTTGCAAACTCATGGCTATCCTCAACATCGAATATTCTATCATTTTTATCTAGTGATGACACCACGAAACTGCTAACGACACAAATTACAGTATAGTTTGTGGGTTTGTTATTTACTTATAGCTTGTTTTCTGAATTCACTGCAATCAATAACCACATCCCACAGGAAAACCTTATGTGGAACAAGTATCACTCTTTACTCAAACACATGAATGCAAAACACAAAATGCAGTCTGCCTTTCTCACAGCAAACTATGTGAAATTTGTTTGGGAAAATCCTGATTGTAGAATACTCAACAATGAAGTTAACATTTTTGTTTTTTTGCATTTGTAGCTTCGAAAGATGCTCGATCTCCTGGTGCATGCTTCTCAGTGCCGTGCAACACAATGTCAATATCCTAACTGTTGCAAGGTCAAGGGACTATTTCGTCATGGTATAAAATGCAAAGTACGTGCATCTGGAGGTTGTCTTCTCTGTAAGAGAATGTGGTATCTTCTTCAACTTCATGCTCGAGCGTGCAAAGAATCTCAATGCAGTGTTCCTCGGTGCAAGTACGGTCATCTACTTCTTTATTAGTAAATCTATTCAGTCAACCGAAAGAGTTCTTATTTAATACGATACTATCTTTACTTACATTGACAATCCTGCAGAGATTTAAAGGAACATTTCAAGAAGCAGCAACAACAGTCTGAATCTAGACGTAGAGCTGCTGTAATGGAGATGATGAGACAACGTGCTGCAGAAGTTTCCGGAAATGCTTGATAACCTTGGTGGTTAATAAAATTTTGGTGGATATACAGAGAGCCATTGCTGGAGGGTATGTGGGGAAATTCAGAAGCCCGCTGCAACATTTATGGCAACAAGCTCCAATGTAAGGCTAAAGCTAGATTATAGTTTTGATTGGATGTTGCTCGGGAAATAATTCTTTCATTTGTACTTCTGATCTTCTCCATTGTTAACTCCATTGCTCTGAGTTTACAGTTAAAGCCTGTCTTTTCTCAATGAAAAGGCGACTTGACAGTTGACACAGGGCAAAGGGGTGACTTTTTTATTTATTTTTTTTTTTTGTTTTATTTCTGTATTCCTTCATTGCCATGATTTGTTGGCGGTTGTATCATAGTTGTACCAATATAGATGTTTACTTCAAAGGAAATATGGATGAAGGCCATTTTTTGCTTACAAATATATAAATAATAACACCTCACTTTAACCGCTTTAGCTTTTTTAAGGTGAGATACTAGGATCAAATTCATTGCCAGTCTGTCATGGGATTTTTGGCTGTTACAACTGAAGACTTATGATGACCCCCTTCTCATTTATTATGAGTTAAACAGTACTTAAAAAGGCAATAGGAGGAGATGATAGATTACCTGACACAGCTGCCTCGAAGAATCAACGAATTCGTGTCATTGGCTTCTTATTATTGTGCCCTTTTTGCATCAAACAGTAGAATATATATATGCTATAAGGCCAAAAGGACTCTGAAAAGAGTTTTAACATTGATTGAAATGGCTCACTCAAGCAGTGTGTTAACATTTGATATAAATGGTCAACTATATTTATCAATATACTCACTTGAACAACTGCCTACCATTATTATTATTATTATGGGGTTTTATTGGCACTCCCATTTTTACTGTTGACCCCTTTTTTTGATTTTTTTTTTTTTCTACTTTCGACACCACACATATATTCTTGTTTTTACTTCCGGCACCACAATAGAAACGTCACTGACTTTTCCTATTCGATATCAACGTCAGGGGACTGACGTTACTAAGTAGTGACATTTTTATAACGTAAATATTGATGCCACTGACTTTAGTTTTTGAACAGTAACGTCAGTGTCACTGACTTTGATTTTCAATAACAACATCAGTGTCACTGACGTTATGTTCATTAAAAATGATCGTGGTGCCGAAATAAGTTTTGTGGTGCCAGGAGTAATAAGATGCCAATAGTAAAAATGAGTGTCAATATTATTAAAGTTGGTTTATTTGATGGTTCGGCGATTGGTAAAACACAAGCAATCAGAGTGAAACTACACATTTACAGTGAAAGCACAACCTTCCTGTTAGAAATATAAATATTACAGTTTTATTGTTAGTCAGCTGAAACCAGTCACTTTTTTTACTGAGAATATAATTCTTCGACAATTCAAACATATGTTTTACAGCAGGTTCTTGGAGAATGACTCAGTGCCTCATATCATCCAGAAGGTAAGATACAACGGTGAAAGCAAAGCTCGGGTTACAACAAAATTAATCATGCTTTTCCTCTATTTTTGTACCATCTTCTCACTACTACACCCTAATGATTAACAGACTCACAACCCAACCCATTCAACGGTCGAATCACGTCTTGCATCATTAGGCAACAACATATAAAAAAAAGCACAAAATGAATCAGTCAATCAGACTCCAAATGCTATGCTTTGCACGTAATCAGGACGTCGTTTTGAAGGTGTCCGCAGAAGTCCAGTGATTTGAAGCTCAATGATTGCCCTGCAGAAGCGTCCTCTGTGCGTCACTAAGCTTAAGGATACACAGACATCAAACTCTGATCCCTCTTTTTTTTTATATATATATATATATTCTTTTCAAGTCGAGAGATAATAATGCATGCCAAACCAAAAACCAACAGAGAGAATAATAAGCGTTTACTCAAGGAATCACATGACAGCAAATAAATAAATGCAAGGACAAGATCACGAAAAAGGATACTGAATCGATGCATCACTTGTTGTTTGTGGTTCTTTTGAAGATTTCTTCTTCGATCTGTTTTTACTTGTCGTGTCTGACTGGAAGATTCTTGCTTTGAAAGCCTCGAATAAGTCATGGACATTGATCAGATTGCCATGCTCTAGACATAGGCTATACCTGCCACAAATCCAAAATGCTTTTCATTTTATAAAGGACATATGCTTCTTTGCTGCTGCTACCAACAAGAGAGGACAAGTGCTAGTCATATATATATACTTACCAAAAATATACTATTGGCAGGATGGAAAACTACTTTTGTATTCATTCTGCTTACAGGAAGAAACTGCCTTCATGATATTGATGGTTTTGTGGGAGCCAACTACAATACTCGCCCCCTTAGTCCACCCACAATACCATAAGTCTTTTCACACCTATAAAAAAAATCTTAACACACCGTATTCTTTTTTCCAATTTTACCCTTCCATTTTTGCTCTAATCGATCCTGACCCAATTCTGGGCAGAATATTGATTACTTTACTGGCTGACTTTCAGTCAGGATGTAACAATTGTGTTTTCTGACAGATCCATCATCCTGACTTGAATTCTATCAAGATAAAAACTATTTACCGACTCAAATTCAGTCATGATTCGCTTCTATTTTCAAAATATGATTGATGTATTGGCCCTTTTAGGTTTCAGATCCTATGTTTATCTGTTCATTTTATGTTTACAGTTGTCGTTTATGTTGGTATGCCTATCATAATTTTCAGGCACATAACGTTCCTAAATTTAAAAGCAGCTATATAATATGCACGTGTGTTTACACGCTCACATGCTTCAAATGGTAATTTATCAAATGCTTACATTGTTGACGTATCATGCACAGACGGCAATGGCATACTACTACTCCTCCCTTTCTGTCTGCAGCACTGACACTTGAGAAAGTTTTGGGATTCCAAAAGATCAATTTGTGCCCTTTTTCTAGGCTCTCCCATCAAACCCTGTGTACAAAAGATGTCCATGAGCTAGTAGTCCTTCTCATTTTGCACAAATTCACTACGAAATTAAAACCAAATTATAAGGATCCTCTCAAGTATTTGAGGGTCAAGTACAGATGTTTTTATACATTATCACCAAGACGTAGTATTAAGGGAAATTAACAAATGTCAATTATTGTTAAGGCAAAGAGTATTATTGTCCATTATTTATGACCCTTTATGTTCTGAAAGAAACTCATTTTATTAAACACTTTTTCTTTCATGAAAACTGTCATAGTAATACATTAAATGCATATTTTTACCAATAAATTTTCAAAAAAGAACCAAGTGTTTCAGGATCTTAACTGATTGAAGTTTGACGACATTCTTGAAGCAGATAATCTCATGCAAAGGAATGGACTCAATTGTCTGCATGTGATCCCTGTTCAAAAAAAGTGAGCCTTTCCATAAGTGATAACATGCACAACTTAAACCCAACAAAATCATGAACTAATACAACAGCAACACTCGCGCATAATAAATAAATTAAGAATCTCACTTTAATTACCAATGCGAAGGTCAAAATTATAACCAAAGGGTGCAAATAACCCATGTCATACTTCTCTTAGCAAAATGAAATTGCTCAAGTAATTTAGTAAAACTAGCATTCGATAATCTCATCATCAGTATAATAGCTGTGGAGAATTCAGAACAAGAACGGTTTTTTTTTAATCCCAAATATGAATAAATGTACTTAAAACAACAAGATTTCATTAGTACAATCATGAAAAAAGGATGTCATAACCCTACCTGACCATAGAAGTTGCCAGTTCAGTAGCTTTTTCATTGAATTTGATTTTGCCCTTCCCAACATGAACATTATCCTCGGATTTGCGCTTCCTACAACAAGAATGGGACTTGTCAAGCAGTGGGGCTTCATAGAGTACCCTAATCCAATACAACTAGCTTCAACGCGAGCATCATCCACAAGTAAAAAATAAAATCACATATGTTTTGAAGTTAAAAGAGCACTGATAGTTGGTAATATACATCTGTGACTAGCTTTGATATATATATATACGTGTGTGTGTGTGTGTGTGTATACACACACACATGAAATACCGGCACATTCTTGGCACAAGAAGAAAAAAGAAAAACAATCTAGGATTGGCATTATGTGATCAGATGTCTACATAAAATAACAGTAGCAAAATAATTCCTAAAGAACTCTTATAACAATTTTGAAAAATAAAACACCTAGGATTTACGTTATAGTTGAATACAACAAAGCATGTGATGTTAACAAAAAAAATAGTGGCAAATGATGCTCAAAGAGCTTGTATAACATCACCAACCCTTCTAAGTGCTTCAGAAAATAAGTGTAATACAATTACCAAACAGTCAAAATGGAAAACAGTTCATGGAGGCCAGGATTAACTGCTTCAAGTGGGCAAATGAATTAAGATAGTTAACACAAACTATTGACTAAACAAGCTAAATAAACATACTTGGGAATGTTTATTGAGTCTGTATCAGATAAGATGCGGCTATCCAATGCCATTAAGGACAGCAGCTCCTTTATTTTCTTGTGGGGCTGTAAAAGATAACCAATGTTAGAATAGGTCCATAATACTTCTAGGACAAACGGTGATCCAAGATAAACTTCAAAAAGATAATTAATAATGCTAAAACACTAACAAAGCGAGTATGTAAACTGATGTAGAAGATCTACAACACAAAGATAATTCATTCATAAAAGAGGCATAAGATTACACAATGACCTAGTCACCTAGCAACTATGAAACTTAGACTATTTATAGGCTAAGAGACTTGTTTAGGTAAAAACCTACACTTAGAAAAGCCTACATGGCTATTGACTAATTAAAACAAGATTAAAAGATAAGTTTAACTTAGATGTCCCTACATCATAAACTCTCAGGATGGATTGAATCACATGAGACTAAATTATACGCCACACTATTCCCCAATGTGGAAAAGGTAAATAGGGCGTACGCAAACACAGACTATGTTTCCCTAATTTTAGAGACCTTGAAACGATGTTCAAGTCAAATATAAGGCTCATTTTCAAAGAAACAATTTTACAGCCTAGTCCAAGTAGCTACATCGTCACTCTAGCCATAACGAATTTAACCACTACTTCGAATTTTATTTTAATTAGCCAAAAATGGTAATCCAAGTCAATCAATCCATTACAAGATAAAGATAAAAGGCAAATTTAAGAAAGAAAAAAAGGGCAGCAACCTAGCCTATGAAGTCATGCCCTCACTTTAGCCATAATGAGTTTATAGACTGCATGGGCGTTTGTACTGATTAGCGTAAAATGGTACACCCTAGTCATTTAACCCATTACTAGAACTCTACTTGTATCAGAGCCTGGATTCAAGTATCCCACAGCTTTGGCATGTCAAAAAACATTAGGCCACAAGTGATAATCATGAAACTTTATCACAAGACTCCCACCTCACCAAGCTGTGCAGTATGTTCTTCCCACTTTTTCAGCAAATGATACAGCTCTAGAACCGGCAGATCCCTGACAAACAATAGTTCAAAAGATTATCACATCATGCACATGAATTTCATACTGTGTCGATTTGACATAGAAAAGCGTTGGATTGGCAAAGTATTTTTTCAGGTACAAGGGACACCTGAAAAAAATGTGGAGTGGTTTTTTAAATTCGAACAGCATACCCAATGAATCATCATCCAGGATTGTCTAATTAAATTGAAACATATGAAATAGGAAGATGGAACCAAAAAGGGTATGGCCCACAACAAGAGAGACGATGCTCGTTTGAACAGTTTGACAATAATATCTTGCCAAAGTAAAAACTGAAACACAAGAAGCATGCTTTCAAAATTGCTCGGTTTCAGCATAACAATGCTAAAATTAGAAATCAAGCAAACCAAGCAAATTTTGGTGTTCACTCAGCATCAAACTGCAAATTTAATCATAAATATATAAACTAAACAATTCATAACGAATATTGCTAATAGAGAAGTTGATTTAATAACTTCTACAGAGTGTTGAAAAACTATTGTTCTGAACACTACAAAGTACAAACTGCAAGAGTAAATCTAAGGCAAAATACTGTCAGAGAGGTGCTTCTGATCTGAATTTTCAGGCTAAGGATCAAGATACAACTTAGTGTGTATCTTGAACAGGAGTTTTGGCTAAAGCACAAGCACCTGCATATACAGGTCACATGAAACATACTTCCTGAAAGCCTATTACAAGCGAAACCCGCACTTACCTGATACTGCTGATGGCCAGACAAAGAGGTTTGCACTTCTGACTGCAAGGCTGCAGCTTACTGAAGCAACAAGTACTTGTAGTAATTCTATGACTATATCCTAGTTGACTCTGCTCACCATCTTTGTTGGATTTATGAATACAAGGCTCCAGAACAGCACAGAACAGATCCAACAGTTTAAGGTTGTGATACTTTCCAGCTTCATTCAGGCACTGCAATAAAAGTGGGAATGAATTCGCAAGAGCTCAAGGCATTATAAGCTCAATCAAGTCCCAGAGGATCTCTATGTAAATCCTGAATTAGAGCAACAAGGAATCCGTCTAAAATTCTACCATGCTAAGGTAAGAAGTACTCCCTCTGATCTATATTTTGTGTCCACTTTGACATTTCACACAGATTAAGAAAAGTGTGGTTTATGCATTGACCATTATTAATTAATGCAAGATTTCACACTTATACCCTTAAAGTGGTTATTGCAGCATTTAATGGCACGCCTTTTTATTTAAATAATGTAAATGTGCATGGACATTTAAGAAACAAATCAATAGAGGCATAAAGTGGACACTTATTTTGGGACATCCAAAAAATGAAACATGGACGGAGGGAGTACTTTATAAATCCTAAAAAAGAAATTCAGCAAATATATCATGTGGTCCTGAAGAAGGATGTCACTTTGAAAGCAGAGTTACTCAATCATCAGTTAGAAACTGAGTTCTGGGACCAAGTACAGTAGTTTTTTTTTTTCATCCATAAGTACAGTAGTTCTAGATCTTAAAAAATAAAAATAAAACTGCAGTAGTACTAACAAACTCCAATAACTAATTTAACTTCAGAGTGTACGTAAACACAGACAGACACACACATATAAACACTTGAGTAAGCAAGTGGACAAATCAAACTTCCATGTTCACTCTTAATTGGAAAACTATGTTTTACAGCTATAGTAACCACTATAAACTTATAACAACAAAAGAATTCTCATGCTTTAATCGTAATTTAATTTTAAGAAAAATATTGACAAATTTATCATGAATTCAAATTTTAAAAATCTGAACTGTTCTAACTAATAAATCTTTAATAACCAATACTTTTACAACCCTCCTTTTAGGAGACATGAAGCCGTTGACTGCTCGGCATGCTGATAGAATGTCTCTATCATTTCCTAAGGCAATACAACCGGCCAATGTATTCCTGCGATGAGCTTCTACAAAATCGAAACAAGTGGTGGTCTGTCTGCTATATAGAACCATCTTGTCTTTAACGTTATTGTTCACAGTACAAACCTTATTTCCCTCCCTGGCTATATATTCTAAAAGCTGACAGCCCTCCTCAAGTTTGAAGGTTTTGTAAACTGCTTAGGTCATACACAAAGCCTTGTACACTGACCTTCTCATGCACACCAATCCCACTTTTCTTCTTTCCTATACGATGACACTCTTTTGAGTATTCCAGACCATTTACCTAAAAAGGAATTAAGAAGATTATTGAAATATTATACAATCAGCAGGGTCAGCAGGGTCAGTTACCCTGCTGAATATATAGGATCAACAGGGTCAGCAGGGTCAGCAGGGTCAGTTACCCTGCTGAATATATATAAACCGATAATAGTTATAATACTTAGTAATTAATGTTTAGTATTATTAAATCTGATGTACAAATTAGGAAGCTGAACAGTTTCTACTTTTCTACTTATCAATGTAACCACCCTAAAAAGGTATCTAGGTAGTTAATGTAGTTACTTTATGCTTTATGCTTTTAGCATGCTTAGCACTTTTGTATTCTCCTATATATACTAACCTTAAGAGGTTATGTTTAATAACAAGAGTTACATTTCTCTCTTATCTTCTTCTTCTTATCTTTCCTTTCTAGTTCTTCTTCTCAATATCTTTAAAGTTCTATATGGTATCAGAGCCCTGATTTTTCAGGAAAAATTCGATCCAGCCTTTAAAAAAAAAATTTCTTTCCCTCATCTTTTCCAGTTTTCAAAATGACTGATTCTGGAATTCCTACTCCCACTCCTTCTGCTATTTCTCTCAGTGTAAATGGAGTTGATAATCCATCTCTCCAAATCACATCAAAGAAACTCTATGGACCTAATTATGTCCAGTGGGCACAATCTGTGCGTGTCTATGTCACTGGAAGAGGTAAACTTGGTTACCTAACTGGAACCATTAAACCCCCAGCCGATAAAGAATCTCAAGAATATGCTGTCTGGGAGACAGAAAATGCTATAGTTGTATCTTGGCTCATCAACTCTATGATTGATGATATCAGTCAAGTTCATCTCTTTACTACTTCGCAAAGGATATCTGGGATAAAATAGCCAGAAATTATTCTGACCAAGGCAATTATGCTATTGTTTTTGGTCTGAGAACCTCTTTAAAGGAAACCAAACAGGGTGCACTTAATGTCACCCAATACTTCAACACCCTCAACAAGCTATGGCAGGAATGTGACCAACTTACAACAAGGCAGTGGAAATGCACTGAGGATAGTGATATCTATGCAAAGCTTGTTGAAGAAGAAAGGGTCTTTGACTTCTTGTACGGTCTAAATCCCAACTATGATGCTGCAAGGGAAAGGATTCTGGCTCAAACTCCATTTCCTTCAATTCAGGATGCTTTTTCTGCTGTGAGAAAGGAGGAAAGTAGAAGGGGAGTTATGGGTGTAAGCAATGGTATATTGCCAACTCCAGGTGGAAACCACTCTGCACTCAAAGTTGCTGAATCTGATGCAGCAAATGTTGGGTATAACAGAGGCAACAACAAGAAAAATGAGCAATGGGCCAACCTACTTTGTGACTATTGCAAAAAAAGGGGTCATCTCAAGGAGAAGTGCTGGAATCTCCATGGAAAACCCCTTCATCTTATGAAGAACCGGGCTGAAGGAAGTGGAAGTGATCAAAAAAGGGCATACAATGCTACAGAACATGCCATGGGGTTCACAAAGGAGCAGATGGAAACTCTAGCTTTAATGTTTGACAAACGTATTCCACCTGGTTCTGAATCAACTGTAGGGGCAACTGCTCATGGTAATCAGTCTTGGATTGTAGACTCGGGGGCATCAAGCCACATGACAGGTGATCTCTCCCTTTTCCATTCTTTCACTAATAGTAATAATGAGCACTATGTTACTATTGCAGATGGTTCTTCTTCCAAAGTGGTTGGTGTAGGGTCAGTTAGAATCCTACCAAACCTCACCCTAAATTCTGTTCTTTATGTCCCAAAACTTGATTGTAACCTATTCTCTGTCAGCCAGTTCTGCAATGATAGGAAATGTGTTGCTAACTTTTATTCAACTCATTGTGAGTTTCAGGATCTGGGGTCACACATGAAGATTGGCAGTGCTAGGAAATCTGAGGGTCTGTATCTCATCCATAGCAGCTATCCTAAGAATGCAAGTGCTCTTAATGTTAGCTTGAATTCTAAATGTAATAGGATAATGTTGTTACATTTTAGATTAGGACATCCTAATTTTCCCTACCTAAAAAGGATGTATCCTTCCTTGTTTTCTGATATTTGTATTGAAAGTTTGAAGTGTGAAAATTGTATCTTGGGCAAACAAACTAGAATTGTCTTTAAACCTGTCTCTTATAAGGCATCCAAGCCTTTTATGCTTATTCACTCTGATGTCTGGGGACCATCCAGAACATCCAACATTATTCATAAACCCTGGTTTATCTCATTCATTGATGATCACACTAGACTCACCTGGGTCTACTTTATGAAACATAAATCTGAAGTTCCTACTCTATTTGAAAATTTCTATAACATGATAGAAACTCAATTCCAGACTAAAATACAATTCCTCATATCAGACAATGGAACAGAATACCTAAACTCCTGCCTTAATCCCTTTGTCACCAAGAAAGGTATAATCCACCAAACTTCCTGCACCAACACACCCCAACAAAATAGGGTAGCAGAAAGGAAAAACCGCCATCTTTTGGAAGTTGCTAGAACCCTACTTTATACCTATAATGTCCCTTACTACTACTGGAATGAGGTTGTTCTGACAGCCACTTTTTTAATCAACCGGATGCCATCCAGAATACTGAAATTCAGTACCCCCATTGATGCTCTAAACTCCATATTCCCTAACTCAAAACTTGTATCCACCTTACCTCTGAAAATCTTTGGATGTACAGCCTTTGTACATAACCATGCCCCCACTAAAACCAAACTGGATCCTAGAGCTATAAAAACTATATTTGTTGGTTATTCTGCTACTCAAAAGGGGTACAAATGCTTTGACCCAAACACTCATAAATTTTATGTATCTAGTGATGTTACCTTCTTTGAAGATCAACCTTTTTACCACACAAAACCTGACAACAATGATGATCAATACTTGTTTCTGATGACCCTACTACTCTGCCCATTCCTAATCACAGTTCACCTTCTATAACCATATCTGAACCTTCTCCTAAAACCATTCATGAGAAAAATACTGATGACCCTGTGATCTCACCATCTCCTACCTCACATTCTCCTATCCACACTCTTGCTGAGGAGGAGCCTACCAACTCACCTAGTCCTACTCCCATAATCTATACTAGACAAAAGAAAACCAGTCAGTCTCTTCCTCATACCCCTGTTCCTCCTACTGAATCTGAACTTATCCATGAGCAACATAACCTTGATCTTGAACCTAATTCTGATTTACCCATTGCCTTGAGGAAAAGTACTAGAGAATGTACTAAACATCCTATTAATAGGTATGTGTCATATGGTAAAGTGTCTAGCAAACAGAGGACGTTTTTAGCCAACTTAGATGCTTCTCAAACTCCTAACACCATCTATCAGGCCCTAAATCACCCACAATGGAAGAAGGCTGTTTTGGAAGAATTGGATGCATTGGAAAAGAATCACACCTGGGATGACATACCTACTCCTAAAGGGGTCAAACCTGTAGGGTGTAGGTGGTTGTTTAACATTAAACACAATCCAGATGGAACTATAAACAGGTACAAAGCAAGACTTGTGGCTAAGGGATTTACACAATCTTTGGGGATTGACTATAATGAGACTTTTGCCCCTGTAGCAAAGCTCAACTCAGTCAGAATTATTATATCAATTGCAGCAACAAAGAATTGGCCTCTCCATCAGCTTGACATAAAGAATGCCTTTCTGAATGGGGATCTACAAGAGGAGGTGTATATGCAGCACCCTCCTGGATTTGTATCAACACCCAACCATGTCCTAAAACTGAATAAATCCATTTATGGACTAAAACAGTCACCTAGGGCATGGTTTAGCAGGTTCACTCAAGCTATGAAACTTGCTAAGTATATACAGGGACATGGAGACCACACTATGTTCTATCAACATTCAGAAACAGGGGACCTCACCATCTTGATAGTGTATGTGGATGATATTGTTATCACTGAAAGTTCAGACACAGAAATTGCTAAACTCAAAACCTTCTTACACCAACAATTTGATGTAAAAGACCTTGGACCTCTCAAATACTTTTTAGGCATAGAAGTTGCTCGATCTTCAAGTGGTATTTTGCTCACTCAGAGGAAGTATACCCTGGATTTGCTCTCTGACTATGGGTTACTGGGGGTGTAAACTCTCGATACTCCAGCTTGATTGTGCTATCAAATTTGGAAAAGATGATGATGGTGGAGACTATAATCTTGAAAACTATCAGAGGCTTGTAGGAAGACTGATCTACCTCTCACACACAAGGCCAGACATCTCATTTGCTGTGAGTCAACTGAGTCAGTTCATGCACTCACCTAAGGTAATCCACTATAATGCTGCATTAAGACTCCTAAGGTTTCTGAAAGGATGTCCAGGGAAGGGTATCCTGTTTAAAGCTCAAGGTAACACAAAAATTGAAGGGTATGTTGATGCTGACTGGGCAGGGGATAAAGTGGAAGGAAAATCAACCTCAGGGTGGTGTATCTTTATATTTGGAAACCTTGTTTCTTGGAGAAGCAAGAAACAACCAGTTGTGGCCAGAAGTACAGCAGAAGCAGAATTCAGAGCTGTTGCCTTAGGTATCTGTGAGCTATTGTGGATTCAGAAAATCATGGCAGAACTGAGAATTCATGTATCCAAACCTATGTGTTTATATAGTGATAGTAAAGCTGCTATTGATATATCTAAAAATCCTGTTCAACATGATAGGACTAAACACATTGAAGTTGATAGACATTTCATTAAGGAAAAAGTCACTAATGGAAGCATTAATCTATCTCATGTCAAGTCCAAGCTTCAGGTAGCTGATATCTTCACCAAAGGGCTTCCTAAAACTAATTTTCAAAACTGTGTGGACAAGTTGGGACTCCTGGACATCTACCTATCAGCTTGAGGAGGAGTATTGAAATATTATACAATCAGCAGGGTCAGCAGGGTCAGTTACCCTGCTGAATATATAGGATCAGCAGGGTCAGCAGGGTCAGTTACCCTGCTGAATATATATAAACCGATAATAGTTATAATACTTAGTAATTAATGTTTAGTATTATTAAATCTGATGTACAAATTAGGAAGCTGAACAGTTTCTACTTTTCTACTTATCAATGTAACCACCCTAAAAAGGTATCTAGGTAGTTAATGTAGTTACTTTATGCTTTATGCTTTTAGCATGCTTAGCACTTTTGTATTCTCCTATATATACTAACCTTAAGAGGTTATGTTTAATAACAAGAGTTACATTTCTCTCTTATCTTCTTCTTCTTATCTTTCCTTTCTAGTTCTTCTTCTCAATATCTTTAAAGTTCTATAAAGATCTGTTGCACATTGCTATTTGTATTTAGCGGGAAGGAAACATGAATTCTAACAAGAATCCAAGGCCATCTGGCTTATGCTTTATCACTTGGTATACCATTAATGCCCAAATCACGCCGTGAAATACTATTTTCTCATAGGTCCTGGGAATCCTACAGCTTTCACCCGCATTACCAAGGGACCTCTTTTACCTTCTAGCTCCATGTATCTGTGTTCCACCAATCTAGATTAGGTGGAGATCCATGTAAATGATCATTTATCTTAAACAATTCTACCAGATGCGCCTCTTCAAATTGGAATATTGACAGGAACAACCAATGTTAAGGGTTTGAAATCTAGTCTTGCAGATACCTATCATCCCCTTCCTAAGCCTGTTCTCCCTCCTTGGTCATGCTTGTACAGAAACTGCGTATTTGAAGTTCTCTTCCCCTCTACTCCTTGAGCACATGTTTACGCGAGTATTTTGATCATTGCAACCTTGATCTGTTTCCCTATTTTTGGTACTGATTCCAGTCTTTTCCAGTGTGCAGAAGTAATTATACCAGTTGTTTGAGTGCACATCCACCAGCTTCCTGACACGGTGATGTCTGAAGAAAGAAGGTTACCAGTGACAGGCTCATTTTTCACTAACAGTGCATAACACGATTCAACTCAGCCATTGTCCCCAACATTCTCTTTAAAACCAGCCTTCCCATGTCAGAGAGCACAGAACAGGAAAGTTGTGTTCAGCATCTCACGCTCTCTTCAAACTTCTGCTCGTGTATCAAATGATTTTTCCACGATTTGCTTGAATTAAACTAGAGAGGCATCGCACAGGAAGCATTTGTAAAGAGACAAGACAATAATGAATAGATAAATAAATAAATATGTGTGTGTGTGTACATACATATACAAATATACTCTCACATACACAGATATATATATATATATATATATATACAGATAAATACTGCTCGATCTCAATCATGATTCAGAACATATGTACATAAATCAGTAGTGTCAGCTACTTTGCCTTTTCAAATCAAGGTTCAGAAAGTCACCTTAATGAAAGAGCTCCACCCATCGTACATCCTCTGCAATTCAGAAAGGCCATCAGCCCAAAATTCATCATTTGGTCCAAATTGATCATCCCTACGATGTAAGGATACCACAATACATATTCGTCAAGAACATAACAGGTGCATTTGTTTGTCACTGAAACTAAAGTACGTTAACTATTCTTGTAGTACCTTTGGTGAGGTGGAAGGTCAAAAGTCTGCTTTATCAATCTCTCTTGAAGCAAAGCTATATTTCTCGTGCTTAAGCCCTGAGGCAGAGGTTGCAAATATTACAGAAAAACTGTGTTATTCTCCTAAGGGCAGATACGGAACAATCATAGAAAGAAACGATAGCAGTTTGATGGATCCCTTTCTAGTAAAACAGAGTTTCTAGAACTAGATATGGACGCAATAGACATTGCAATCATATAGAATGAACAACAAAAGCAGGTTGAGTATATCAAGATAGACATGGCCAAGTACAAAATACCACGGATTTAAATAACAGAATTATGAACATTACGTTTACATGAGTGCATTTTTCCTCCGTCAACCCGTCAAAGCTGGGAACATCTAAGATGAAATGCAGAACACCTGCAATCTTCAAGAATTTGTTGTGTATGTGAGGTAGAGAGAAAAACTGATAGTGAGTGAGAGAGCAACGAAGAAAGAATTGGAGGCGGGGAAATCAGAATAAACAAAACTGCAAGATATTTATGAAGGAAAAAAAAAAAAGGAAAGGTGTTTAGTTACCTTCAGGGCTCTAATAAATGCCGTTAGTGTTCCATCCTGTGTTAAGAAGTTATTCCGTAAGAAGGTTGCTACATTGTGGCCTAGGCAGAAGCAAGAACGAGGCCCAACAAAAAGAGATGCAATGATTGCATCCATCCTCTTCGTAGGAGATTGGAGAATAAATTGAGAAGGGGATAAATGTTGTAGCACATTTGAGGGCAATATATCGCTAAGAGCATCTGCAGTTGTTGCGATTCCCAATACTAAAACAATAGGGATTTTAAACGTCCATTCACTGTTGAAATGACAGAACATTATATGTATTAGATTATTGCAACATTAACACTCATCATGGTAGAGTTTAAGCATCAATTGATGATAAAGTAATAAAGTTCAAAAACTTGAATTGTTGCAGTTCTACTAATTGATAAAGTTGTCTATTTGGGGGCTTGTTAGCTGAAAATCTAAGCTGCTGCGCTTATTACCTTGTTAACAGCCCATAAGCTTATAGTTTACAAATGCTCATGCATCCTAAACCTCACAAATACATATATAGATGCCCGCACCTGACAAATACAGATTAGACGTGACAATATGTACTTAACCTCCTATATCCCTGCCTAATGGAATGACGATGGACTCTTTTGTGACACAACAAAGGAGAATCGAAAGTCAATTCTACTGCTTTAGTTGACAAAAGGGAGAAGACCTCCACTGAATACCTTTCATCTACAGTGATTAGCACTAAATACGAACAAAGAAACAATGGTTTTAGGAACCTGATAATGCTTCACAGAAGTAACATACATAGCAATTAATTTCAAATGGTTTCTTTCTTCACTTACAAAAAAAATATTTTCATTTTCTTTTCCGGGGCATGAAGATTTTATGCACGAAGGCTAATGACTGTTATATCTACATTTTGAACTTAATCACTAGAAATGATACACGAATACGGCATTATACTGTTTATAGATTACATAGGTACGGATACAATTTATATCCAGCACCACCTATCCAAGAATGTTTGATGAATAGTAGCAGTTTCTCTAGCACCAGTGGGGGCGCTGGCAACTTTCCTTAACTAAATCGTTCTCCTCCTTAGCAAGCATGGAAGCATTTCCTTTGTGTTGTCTCTCATTATAGGAACTAATCAACTAAACACTTAAACTGAAGATGAATTGCATGGTTCAAAAACTAACAGCTTTTCCCAATTAATCTAGTAAGCCAGAACAAGGTAACGGAGGTTTGCAAACACATTTGGCCTATTTATTCAACACAAGATCAATGTAAGGAGTTCTATGACGTATGTTCACCAAAAAAGGGAAAAGATAGATAAATAGAGAAGGAGAGAGAGAGAGAGAGAGGGAGAGAGAGAGAGAGAGAGAATATTCTATAATGGATTGGAAAAACCAATAAATTGGTGACTAAGGCACTGATACAGCAGCAAAATATAATATTAGAAGGAGTGGATGCATAGATTACCCTGTAAACTTAAGCCTTTATGATATGCTAAGTTATCATGGTAATAGAGAGGGAGATCTCAGCAAGTAACTTTTTTGCTGCCCCATTTGCAAGCGATTACTACTATTGAAAGTATTTGTTCACACGTTAGCAAGCCTACATGCGTTAGAATGTGTAAACTTAACATCTTAGGCTTTTAGTTAAGAAGATATTTATCAACAATAGAAGGTTATGGGAAGTCAAAAGCACAAAATAATATACGACTATAGTCTACAACATTTGGCAAGGTTCACATAAATCTTCCATGTGTTCTTCAAACTGCCTTTAGTTGGAAAAACAATAGGAATTCAAATATAGAGGTTGCTGCAAGATTGAAAATTCTGGACGCCTGATATAAATTTCATCACTCAGTATGAACTTGTGATGAGAGATTGCAGAGCCTTACACCTACAAAAGACAAAGCTGAAAACTTGGGCACAATGGTCATGAAAATTTAGGATAAAGGGTACTTAGATCAACCATTGTATGTGTGTCTCAATAAATTAACACCAGTGTAAGTTAAAATTTTATCTATGGTGTTGAAACATTGTTATGGTAACCATTGAACTAAGTCAAGAAAGCGAGGCTCTGCCATTTTGTCTCTAGGAATATCAATATGACATGAATAGGCATATGCATATCTTGGAATACACCTAGTTTCGCACATATGTATAAAAACAGTAGCAGATGATAACACAACCCAACCAGATTAACACCATCAAAAAAGACATGAGCAAAACTAAAGAAGGAATAACCTTTTTTTACCTTAGTAATACGATCATATCAGATAAGACAGATCTGCTGCACCTCTCAACGCTATCAATAATTAAAACCACAGGGTTTTTGTTGTTTCCTTGTTCGGTGTACCAAGAAGCTAGGATGGAAATATCAGCCGCCTATTAATCACCAAGAATTAGAGCGAATTTTCTTGAATATAAATAAATACAGTCACATTCGTTTGCCATCTTCTTACATCAGTACTGATCGTTAGCAACTGCTTCAACAAACTCTTAAGACAACCAACAACTCCACTTTTAGTGGAGAGGTCAATCGATGTAAGGCTGGCTACATGGTATCCACGAGATTTAAGATGCTCGGCTAGGTTCCCAAAGGTTTGAATGTCATCTACGAACTCCATGTTGTCTGCCAAAGAACACCAAAGAAAAAACAAAGATGTACAGAAATATGATCCAAAGAAACAACATAGAACAAGGAAACTGATGCAGCTCATGAAAGTTATCAGACATGTAAATCTTTAAATCCAGCAAGGTAGAGCAATAATCAAAAGTATGTACTGGGACAATTGACAGTAGCCTAGAAAAACTTAACTACTTCAAAAAAAAAAAAACAAAGAGGAACTTACCAGTGACAACAACAGCAGTGTGAAGTTGCTTAGATGAAGCAGAATGATTAGGTGAAATCAAAATTGGGTAGGTTTTCGTAGCAACGGTAGGATCAGGCAACACACCAGAATAAATTATGCAACATGACTCGTGAATCCAAGAAGATAAAGAGTCAAATACACTGTAGTTGATATTCCTCAGGACATCCTACAGTAAGACTGGAGTTAGAATAATCCCATCCTGCAATAACATAGGTGCCTAACAAATCCAACAAACACCTAAATCAACCTTAATAGTAGACTCTACATTAGACCATAACACACGAAACAGTTGCAATCGCTGCTCCAGGTCCTTTAAGGCTTTATTATCACAAGGTTTAAGGGAAGCTTTTTCACATGAGTTTATTTTTCTCCTGGATTTTACGGATGATTGAGAAGGCTGCGGGGCTTTGTGCATAACGAAGAAGGGCTGCCAAAACAAAACAAAACAAAAAAGAAAATTACAGTCATAAAGATCGAACAGCAAGATAAAAAGGGATCCCGAAAATGTTCAATTTACCTGGAGGCCATGTTCATCCGGGAAGTTGATTGTCGCCATTCAGCCTATAATTTACGTAAATTAGAGTTTAAGTCGGAACAGCATCAACGTCTGAACAATAACATAGACTCCGACAACAACCTCCCCTCTCGCCGGGTAACCCAGTATAAAGCGTATGTCTTTATGAAATATGCAACAAAAAAACAAAAAAACAAAAAAACAAAAAAACAAAAACAAAAACAAAAAAAAAAAACCAAATAAGGGGGAAGATTCCGAGCAACAAACCGAGAATCCTTAAGGCCCTGTTTGGATTGAGAGAAAATGGAGGAAAGGAAAAGAGAGGATTTAGAGGGATTCAATTTGGAGTGTTTGGTAAGATTTAAGGTGAAGGAAATGGAGGGAGAGGAGGGGAAACCAAAGGAGAAGACCCAGTAGAATTTTAGCAGCCTGCTTTCCCCTCAAAATAGGTCGGAAACGGAAGGAAACCATTTTATTTTAGTAAAATATACCTTACGGTATCTTCTTCTCCTTTTATTTCCGTAAAGTTCAATCCAAACACCCTAAACAGACTTCACAATCTTTTATTCTCCTTTCCTTTCTTTTCTATTACTATCCTCTCTTTTCTTTTCTACATGTTTCCTTCAATCCAAACAGACCCTAAAAGATAATTTGAAAGGAGAAAAGGCTTCGGGTGATGCTTCAGATATAAAATGGCTACCGGCCGTAAGCAGTAACAATCAGTTGGCGGCTAGAGGCGGAAGACCAACTGCACATTTCCCGCCAAAAAAACATTTTCCTACTCTCGCATTATACAACGTGGTAAAAGTGTGGGTTTTTTTTTTTTTTTTTGGGAATAAAAAGTGTATTTAATTTAAAATAATTACTAACATTTTATTAATTAACTCATATGTTATTAACATCTAGCAAAGTGTTATGATCTTTAATTGTCAAAAGACTCATTGTTTTGATTAGAAGATTTTCGGTGAGACGGTTTCCGTGTAAATACATCATTTCGTATAATTAGTATTTTTTTTCGTTTCAAATTATTTGAGATAGTTATCAAAATCATGATATTAAGAAAATAAGTTAATGATTGACTTTAAAACAAAATGACTAAAAAGTTATTGGATATAATTAATGTGACATTCTTTTTTATCTATCATGTTGCAATAAATAAAGGTAAAACAATGAAAAGTATGAATGTCATTGGAAATGTAACTGTATCAAATAAAATTGAATAAATCATTTTGGCAACTACCTTAGATAAATTGGAATGGATGGAGTATTCACATAGTCGTTTATCGAGTGTTATATATCAACAATCATTACACATAATTAATATTGTGTCATGACGGACCGGAAATTTTTCCAGTGGGCTAAATTAACTACCTTAGATAAATTGGAATGGATGGAGTATTCACATAGTCGTTTATCGAGTGTTATATATCAACAATCATTACACATAATTAATATTCACATAGTCGTTTATCGAGTGTCAGTGACGGACCCAGGAAATTTTTCCAGTGGGGGCTAAATTATAAAAAAAATCCAACAACCATGTCTCAAACCCATGACCTTAAGATGAGTAACAAAGCTTCTAACCAGTTGAACTAAATGAACAATTGTTATAGAATTTGTCTGAAATAATATAAATACACAGGTTTATTATTATAAGAGGGGTATATTAGTAACTTCTCCCAGAAATCTGAGTGGGGGCCATGCACCCCACCCTCTTAAGGCTGGGTCCGTCCCTGTCGAGTGATATACATCAACAACTATTTCGATTCACAAAATATATTATTATTTCGAATTGAGCACTTCACTCCTATTTTTTGTTGGGTGGATCACGATTTGTGGATCCCACCAAATAATAGGAAAATAAATAATAATAATAATAATAATAATAATAATAATAATAATATATGTCAAATGTTATTAAAGGGAATAAGCCAAGTTATTTTTTACCTAATATAATCTATTCTAATCTTCAGAATAAAAAGGGAGGCAAAGTAAGGAAGAAAATTCGCAACTTCTTTTGGTGTTGCAGCAACAACTTTCCAGTGATGATCGGGTTGCGAAACGCATTCCGATTGTGACGAAATTTTGAGGGGTTGTTCGTCTCAACTTCTTCTTCAATCTGAATGGTGGAATTTTTGTTTCAACGGTTCAATCTCAGGGAATAAACCGCCGACTGTCTGCTGCGTTTTTCGGTGATATTTTTCAACAACTCCTGTATTTTACATTCTTAGTTGATGCGTTGGTGTAGTTGAGTTGGTTGATGTGTTTTGGAACACTTTTGATAATCATCTTTTGCTGATTATTGGAGATTTTGTGGGCCTCGGCCTTGTGATTTTTATTCTCTCACATCAAGAGGGGTTTTACACGTTAAAATTGTGGTGTTATCTTGTTGTGTTTCGTTTCGCTTTATTTGTGATTTATTTTCGTTGGGGCTGCCTCGTTTAATTCCGTTGTGCGTCATTGGGAAGACTTTGTGGGTATTTGTGATACGTGTGGTATTGCTGTTGTTTGTTTTCCAACACTTTTTAAATATTTCGAGAATAATACATTCCTTTCTACTATGGTCAGTTCCAGATATTCATTCTTACCATTAGGAAACACAAGTCCCGGACGATTGATATAAATCCTACGCATTCTTTCGAATCACATCCCATCAAAAACCACAAGATCGCCTCGTTGAAAAAACCTCAGTGGTGTCAATACAAGACAATTCACACTATGACATTATGACGATATCTAGTTTGAAGACAATTATACAACTGCTGCATAATCTAATATAAATAAGTGGATCATCCAACATACGCATTATTACAGTACACGTACACATATTGTTGAAGTAATGCCCTAAACCTAATCGGGTTGGACCGGATCCGACCGGGTCGGATCACTTATACTACGTCATTATGTTTATACATATGATAAATGGCTTTGTGTTGTTATATATTTGTTCGTTTAACGAACCAATTATGATATTGTATATGTATGATAACGTCTCTAGTGTCAATTGTGATAGCGGATGCCATGGTGTTACAATATAAAGTATGGATAAAGTAGTTGATATACCCGGATCGGAATGGGGCCTTGTTCATCTAAAGTGGGCCTATAACCTTGGCCCATAAACATAGATATTGGGCCTCTATCCCCTCTGGCCGCTGCCACAAACCGTTTTCTACCCGCTAGCTACAAGCCGGGTCCTATCCGCCAACAGTAAGCCGGATCTTGTCCGCCAATCGTAAGTCGGACCCTTCCTCTCCATGTGATTTCTACCCATATAGTCAAGCTTAGTTCAAGACAAGGCACAAATGAGTCCGCTGCTCGCCGTACTTATCGATGGTTGCTGATCGCTGCCCGCCATCCTTATCGATCCAGCTGGCCAAAACAGCTGGCTACTCCTGACAGCTGGCTAGGACACTTGTATTGCATGCATACTTAACTTAGCTATGTACTCTTAGCTGTCTTGTCGATGAACAGTAGACCGACTTAATTTTTAGCCTATAAATATGGGATCACAATGTAATAGAAAGCTAATCTCAATCTCTCAAGCTTTAAGCTATAATCTAATACAAGCAGAAACTCTGCCAATTTGTCGACTTGTTCACTTGTTCTTCACAACCACTTAACCGCCACCACTGTTCTTGATCACCACCATGTCCTCACCGTAGAAATCACACATATCAGCCTTATATCCTCAAGATAAACACTGTTACCGCAAATCTGGTGTTCAACGCAACATCAGTAGTGTTGGATGCAAACGGACGTGCATACACTACTGGTAGCTATTTAGCCGAGTAGAACAAATTCAAACTTGAAACAATTCAATGGAGCAGAACACTATTGGTAGCTATTCAGCTGAATATAACATATTCAAACTTGAAGACTAACCATATGAGATGTTAGCCGACTTAGTCTGTTAGTTTGTTGTAACTGTTTTAGACATAACCGTTGAGGGTATCGTCCATAAATACCTCTCAACATATCCTTTGTAACTTAACTTGATCATTTTACTAATTAATGAAAATTCCGCATTTTATTTTGTTCTATATTTTCGATTTAATCAATTTCAACACATGGTGCAACTTTGGATAATATGACTATCACATCCCATATGACACGTAAGACCACAATATTCTTATTATAAATTGAATTTAAATAGGGGTAATTAAGTAGTCACACATCCAAATACGACTCGTGAGTCGATCGCATATGCTAACCTACGTGAGCATAAAATGGCCATAACAACACCAAACTACTAATTTATCTCCATTACTCGCATGAAAGCAGTTTACAGACAAATATCAAGGAAACCATATAATGTTTTGGAAACACTGTATACGACATAAATTGGCTAGAAAGCAGTTATGAAGCTTTGAACCGTGCGGTGTCCTAAGGGCTCTCTCGGAAAAGCTGGCCGACCGATCCTCACAGACACGCTCCACGACTTATAGTCACTCGACAACAACTCTAAACACACAATCATGGCCATATTCGTGTAGTTTAACAAAAACAATACTCAAACAAGTTAAAAACGTAAACTTTAGCTCATAGACGGATCATTTCGATAAAAAAGAACTCATTACCTCTTAAACGAACTGAATAAACGAACCAAACACTGCTGATGATTACCTTGCTTGTGCTTCAGAAATCGACTTGCTTTATCTGCTTGAACCGTAACCGGGAAGTACTCATTAAAAAACATAGTCTTGAACCCTTCCCAGTCCGTTACCTTACCGTTGCTGCTTTGAACGGCATCAATCCACGCTTCTGCTGCTCCCAACAGAAAACTGACTGCTAGTTGTGCCATCTCTGTCTCAGGAACATGTATGTTCCTACAAGCTTTCTCGAATCCTCTTATCCATTCCTCTGCTTTAGAATGCTCCACATTACCAAAGAAGTTCTCAACTCGATTTCTCCTCAATCTTGTATACCAATCCACCGCTGGTGTGTGCTCAAAAGCCGGTCTAACTGGTAGGTGAACCGGAGGGTAACCAAAAGGTACATGCTGCTGATACTGCTGTTGCTGCGGGTAAGGTGGGATTACTTGAGGCTCAGTCTGATACGGATGGTACCGATAAAACTGGTGTTGTTGAGGCTGATGAAAACCAAAGGGTGGATGACCAACGCCTTGCTGGTAGTCAAAGCGTGGTGAAGGTGGTACTGTAGGTTGAGGAACATGACCTACAGGAGGAGGGTAAGAGACCTGCTGCTGCTGAGGATACACTGGAGGGTAAGCACTAGATGGTGGGGGATACACATTGGTCACTGGTGGAGGCACACTAATCGGTGGAATGTCGCCTACTACAGTGACACGAATAGGTGCTTGTCCATGCTCTCCATAAATGTAGTTGTATCTTGGCGGTGGTCGGGGTGGCAGATTCTGATGCGGCCTTGGTGACATCTCTTGTTGAGACCTTGGTGTAGGTGTGGCTGTATGGGGTGGTGGTGAAAGACTCATACGAGGCGAAGGATTCTGCCTCACAAATCCGCCCCCTACTACGGGCACTGGGCTCTCTGCCCCTTGTCTAACCCCTGAGCTCCCAGCTTCACGAACGCCTCTTCTTGTGGTTACCATACTGAAAGATCAAGAAGACCAGACGTTACTAAAAGATCTAAAGAAACTTATCTTAAAAGAAAGGAAGCCTAAAGGACGTTTCTCTCTGATACCAACTGTAACGCCCCGTTCCCGGATACCGAGTCCTTATCCGGAAATCGAACGTTCGGCGTATAAAATAAAAGTAAATTCATTTTATACGTAAGCCTCTACTACGTCGTATCAAATTAAAGGCAAAACGGAAGCAAAACTCGGATATATAAAATTTTCCCAAAATTAAAGAGTAGAAAAGAAATCTAAGGGTGGAAATGTAAATTATTACATTTGGAAAAGTACGATGATCCCAAAAGATAAAGTACGACAACACTGTCAAGACCAAAGGTCTACCTCAAAAGTAATGAAAGAATAACCAATGAAAAGCAGAATAGAAACATCTTGATACTTCAACGAGCGCCGTCAAACGTCGTCGTCAAACTCTTCCTCGTAAACCTGTTCGTCTTCTCGTCCCCAAACACATAGAAAAAGTATGCATTCGAGGTAAGTACAACGTACTTAGAAAGAAAGAGAAGCTATGAAAACAATCATAGTTATAAAGAAAAGATAATTATTTAATCAGTTGATTAAACGAGACCGACTCAATCTAAGGTTCACTTCATGCTCATCAACATGTTGTGACTAATTGTTTCTACTTAGCCTATCTATGTTACAACCGCACTCTAGGGCACTACACGCATCCACCTCAGCAGAGTCCCTCTGTACTTAGGGTCTTTGACCTACAGAGTTCTTCTACCTCGGGAAACACTCTTTTGCAACATATCAGTGGATCACACCAATATCCACGAAGTCTAGAAAAGGTAGACTCCGATAGCACGCACACCTCAGCAGAGTCCCTCCGTACTTAGGGTCTTTTGACCTACGAAGTTCCTCCACCTTCAGAGGTAGCACATGCATCGCGATTTAGCCTGGTGCCTAGCCAAGAGAGTCATGTTGTTTAATCTTTTACTAGTCATATACGTTGTTTATTAAGTTATTAACTAGCCAGCCTAAGTGTTTTCAAATAATCTCCCTCACAAATACTACTCTCTTCCTAGACCACTAGACACGGACAAGTCCTAGCACATACACAGACATTGATGGATACTAATCCCTCAAAGCACAAGCCTATCATGCTCTTCCGACGGATCCGAACTTCAACTCCCTTGAAGAGTACATTCGGTGTTTTAACTGAACGAATCAGAAGCTCAATTCAGGCTTGTCTAAGTTTTATACCATTTTGACATATCATGTATAAAGGTTTCATAAGGATAAATCATGTTTATAAGGCTGAACAACAACCCACAAAGAAAGAAGGACAAAACAAGCTAGACGCCCGTTTAAGACCCTGGACGCCCGTCTAAACATTACTGGACGCCCGTCCAAAGCTGAACGCCCGTCCACTATGCCCAGACGCCCGTCCACCTAAAACAGTTTCAATCCTGAATGTAAAATAGCACCCCAGACGCCCGTCCGGATAAGCCAGACGCCCGTCTGAGACACAACCTAAGCAGACGCCCGTCCAGATAACCGGACGCCCGTCCACCTGGGTTCGACCAAAACCCTAACCTCATCATCATGCGATTTCCAGATCGTATTTCAACCAAACAGCAGCATATTATCAACACATTGAGCACAAAAGCTTCATTTAACAATACCATAACCCCTATAGACATTTACCAAGGCAACAACTCAATATTCTAACACCAAAACGTCTTAGAACATGATCATATCCCTATAACTAGTAATTGATTTCATAGGACAGGTTCTTCTTACCTATTGCAGCCCAGAAAACTGATCCAAACTCAGATGAAAGACTGCTGTAACACCACCAAACTGCTAGCAAACCGTTGCCCTCCTCACGACGCTTCCAATTCTTGAATCGGTTCTGAAAACGATCAACTCTTCCTCTTAGAATTGTGAAAACTCTCTTTTCTCTCTTTCTCTCCTCACAATGCCGCACAAGGGAAGGGGGAAGGCTGAAAGTAAAACTGAAAATCCCTGATTTGGTTAGGTCTTAATATTAAAAGAGAGAGTTAATTCTTTTCCTTAATTGCCCTTGACCACAAAACTGATTTTCCTTTTAATTATATATATAAAACTCGAAATTATATATATATAAAACGTCCAAACTAATTAACTCCGAATAAAAGGAAACCGAACCTAATATTTCGTTTTCGCAAAAAGACACGTCTGCCCTTTCCCGAAAATCAGAATATTACAGCTCTGTGGGAAACGCCCCACTTTTTCTTTGAAAACTTCGAAAACATGTAACTTAAAAAATTTAGGGCTTTTATGAGCAGCTTTGTATAGACTTTTTAAAGCTTCGCATCAGTTTTCAGCATCGTGAGGCTCAAGAAAAGATTACAAAAAAAGGAAAAAGAAAAAGATTTCAAAGATACAATAATACCAGCTGAGATCGTCTGCTGTATGTATGCCCCTGCTGTGTGTGCAAATGAGACTTTAATGTTATTTTTTATAGTTTTTTTCATGTGAAATACCCTTTCTACCCTCCATCCCCATTGTCACAGCACCTGTTGTATTGTTCCAATACAGCATATGATCCACCCTCCTGTAATATCCTTACTAGAATGTGAAGAAGTGTATAATGCAAAAATTAAAAACCTCTACATTATGGAACGAAGGGAGTATTATTAAACATTTTTGTCAATGAGGGTGTAAGAAGATATTATTTTTATAGTTTCAATATGATACGAGAAATGCTACGAGTATAGTAAAATTATAATAACATGAATCATATAAAAAAAATAAAAAAAAATAAAGTCCCTCGTATCATAAAGTGTATAAACGCAATGACACGTCGACACGGTTTTGCTCAGTAATTTTATGGTGGTCCAGGTCCAAGTTTTTGGACCACCAAGTCAGCACTTTCAAAGGGATACATTGGTGAAAAGATTTACGGGTAGGATTTTATTGGTGGAAGTTGAATTCCTATTGGTTGGGCACACCAAGTAGGATTTGGTCCTGGACCATAGTAAAATTTGTGCGGTTTTGCTATTCGTCTTGCTAGAAGTGTATGTCTGTTTGGTCCATCAACACAGTAGTGCATTGAATCAGTAAAGCTCCAGTATTTCTCCTGCAAACTATGGTTTTCAAACCTTAAACTGCGCTCTATCACCTTCGTCATCCCGTGATTTTCGGCCGCCGACCAACGCCCCCCTCTTCCCTGTGTGTATTAGTAGTAAATGTTATATTACGATGATGGATAATGAGGTGCTCGAATTCGATATAGGTTTGGGTGGCGGCGAAGATGACGGCGATGGTGACACCCTTAACCTTGCCGACGACGATACCGCTGTTCATGGAAGCGGTCTCTTCGGAACCACTTATTATTTCCCAGAGAAAGAGGTAGTAGCGGGAGATGGAGATTTTGATCTGGAGCCCTATGAGGGAATGGAATTCGAATCAGAGGAGGCTGCCAAGGCTTTTTACAATTCTTATGCCCGGCGCGTTGGATTCAGTACCCGCGTTAGCTCTTCCCGTCGTTCCCGCAAGGACGGAGCCATCATTCAGAGATCTTTCGTTTGTGCTAAGGAAGGTTTCCGTAATTTAAACGAGAAGCGCACTAAAGACCGAGAAGTCAAGCGCCCACGCTCCATTACTCGAGTTGGTTGCAAAGCTTCACTTTCTGTCAAGATTCAAGAGGATTCCGGCAAATGGTCTGTTTCCAGTTTCGTCAGGGAACATAATCACGAGTTGGTTCCTCCAGACCAGGTCCACTGCCTTCGCTCCCATCGCCAAATCTCTGGCCCTGCAAAAACCTTAATTGATACCCTCCAGGCAGCTGGAATGGGGCCTCGTAGAATCATGTCGGCTCTTATTAAGGAGTATGGTGGCATTAGCAAAGTGGGTTTCACTGAAGTTGACTGCAGGAATTACATGCGGAACAATAAGCTCAGGAGCCTAGAAGGAGACGTCCAGATGCTCCTTGATTATCTCAGGCAAATGCAAGCTGAGAACCCTGCTTTCTTCTATGCTGTTCAGGGAGATGAGGATCAGTGTACTGGCAATGTGTTCTGGGCTGATTCTAAGGCTAGAGCCAACTACAGTTACTTTGGAGATACAGTCACCTTTGATACCACTTATAGGTCTAACCGTTACAGATTGCCCTTTGCACCTTTTACTGGGGTAAACCACCATGGACATCCTGTCTTGTTTGGCTGTGCTTTTCTCATAAACGAATCAGAAGCATCATTTGTTTGGCTTTTTCAGACCTGGCTTACTGCTATGTCTGCCCGACCTCCGGTGTCAATCACCACTGATCATGATTCAGTGATTCAGTCCGCGATTGTGCAAGTTTTCCCAGAGACACGACACCGGTTCTGCAAATGGCATATTTTCAAGAAATGCCAAGAGAGAATGTGCCATTTGTTCCTTAGACATCCATCTTTCGAGGCTGATTTCCACAAATGCGTAAACTTGACAGATTCCATCGAGGAGTTTGAGTCCTGCTGGTTCTCTCTTGTTGGCAAGTATGATCTCAGGGATCATGATTGGCTTCAGGCTATCTACTCTGTTCGTAGTCAATGGGTCCCTGTATATTTACATGGCACCTTCTTTGCCGAAATGTCAATAACTCAACGTAGCGATAGTATGAACTCATATTTTGATGGTTATGTTAACGCATCAACGAATCTAAACCAGTTTTTTAAGTTGTATGAAAAAGCTCTTGAGAGTCGAAACGAGAAGGAAGTTAAAACAGATTATGATACCATGAATACCAAACCGACCTTGAAGACCCCATCCCCCATGGAGAAACAAGCATCAGAGCTTTATACAAGAAATTTATTCCTAAGGTTTCAGGATGAGTTGGTGGGCACACTCACATTCATGGCATCTAAAATCGAGGATAATGGAGACATCACTACCTATAGAGTTGCTAAATTTGGAGAAGATCACAAGGCATACCTAGTCAGATTTAATGTCTTGGAGATGAAAGTTTCTTGTAGCTGTCAGATGTTTGAGTTCGCTGGAATCCTTTGTAGACATGTATTGGCAGTGTTTCGGGTTACGAATGTTCTTACTCTGCCATCTAAGTACATATTGAAGCGATGGACCAGAAATGCAAAGAGCAGTATTAATCTACAACAAGAAGTTAGTCAAGAATTTAATAGCTACCTAGAATCACATACAGTACGTTATACTTCCTTACGCCATGAAGCATTTAAATTTGTCGATGACGGATCACAGTCTGTTCATTCTTACAATGTAGCAATGGCTGCATTGGAAGAGGCTTCAAAAAAAGTTGCTACAGGAATGAAGAAGCATGCTAAGGTTTCTTCTAACATTGGCACTGTTAGGGATGAATCAAGGAGGAAAGGTATTATTGCAAGTCAATGCACTCAGGATCAACAAGGAAGCTACACTGAGCATCTTTCTCAGGTTGGTCCTAATATTCTATTCGATAGGGTTGCATTCTTGTCAGTGATTGGTTTAATTAAATTTAATTCTATTGAGTGCCTGAAAAAGGACACTGGTTGATTGACAAATGACACTGGTCCTTTTACATTCAACAAGTTTGTTTGATATGCTTGGATTTTCCTTATGCTAAAAGCATTTTTTCAGATCCTTATTATCTAATAAATAACTAATGAGCATTTCTTCTTAGTTGAAGATAAATAAATGATTTACTGGTGGGAAGTATATTTGTCTTCATAGTGTAGCTGGTGTTAAGGAAGGGGGAAGACGAGAGGAGAGGAGAGGAGAGGAGAGGAGAGGAGAGGGGGAATAGAGCTTTAAGAAATTGTTTTGAGATCGATTCATTTATTATATCATTGTATCTTGATTCCAGTTTAAATTATGGAACAAACAAATTCGTTTATGAGCTTATTATGACCTGCCTGCTTGTGAGTAGCCTGTTTACTTGTGTTTTCATATATGTAACGGTTAATCTGGTTATTGCTACGTTCTTGGGGTTTGGGACAAATTTAACTTACGTTTGTACCATTCTAAAGTTTGTTTATAAGCTCACATTGCCGATTCTTTTACTTGGGTTCATATGTATATTCTGTAATTTAAACAGTGATATGTTCTAGAGGGCTTCAAATGAATGCAGCAAGTTAACGACTTGTCCGATCAGATTTAGATAAAAATTAAAGAGCAAAATGGAATACTAAGAAAAATGAGCTTGAGACTTTTGTTAATACCTGAGGCAACCTCAAACTGGAGCTGGGATCTGGAAAATATGATCATTAGTATAGTGAAGTTAGCTTGACTTTGGTTAGTACAAATGTGTAATAGGAACCCACTATAAATCTTAGCACCCTACATATCCATTTTTTAAATAGGAAAAACAATGCTAGAAGAAGTTATCTTTTGTGCTGCTAGACCTACAATAGTTTTGCTGGACTGGGCTAGGTTTGTTTCAGATGGCACAGGGGTAGGATACCATGGAATAAAGTAAAACATTGTTCAAGTGAGAGAGCCATTTATAGAGTTCTTAACCGCTTATTGAATCTTCGATTGGGCCTTGCAAGACAAGCTGATGCTTTACGGAGTGACGTTTTCACAAAATCATGTATGATACATGAACCCATATCACATAACAACTACAGGGAGTCAAGATGTCTCAGCTAACTGGGTGGCAGGTGAGGAGGACCAATAAAGAGTTCCTGAGAAATCCTTACAATTTTTGTCTGTACTCTCAATAGTGAAAAGGTTTTATGGTTATATAGTATTTGCTTTAACTAGGTTAATTAGCAACATGTGCTTTTCCGTCTTTTGTTATCCAAACCAACCACACAGACAAAATCAGACACAAATATAATAATAAGAACGAAGAAGAGAGGCACAAGCACAAATAGCCTGATACATATATCAGATGAATTGCAACAGTGGTGCCAACTTCAGCTATGTATTTTTGTTCATCAAGACCTTAGACTGTTCATCCTAAGATAAATTTGACAGCAGATCAGAAGCACTTTTGTCGTTTACTTTGTTTCTTCCCGTATATTTTGGTAGGTTGGTGGTACAAGTCTAGCACACCTAGCACATGCATAGTCTGCTTTCTTGATGCTTAATGTCTTTCTAGAAAGAGCTTTAAGACATACTTGATCACTGTTATACTGGCTGAAAACGAAGCGAAGTTGATCCCTTTCAGACAGAGTCTTCAAAATAGACGCTGGTGCATCTCTGATATTTGACTAGTGTTGTACTCTATTCGAATGGAAGTGTTATTCTTAACCGCATATATTCCCGTGTACTGGTGATCTGGGATTTTTTGTTTATCTGGTTGCGTTTAGTTTGTCGTGCTATTTTGGGTGCAGCATAAAGGGTCGGGTCAATTCAATAATTTGATAATCGAGTCATTCTTTGATAAATGATTACTATAGAATTGGATCAATCCCCCCCGTTTTTTGTGTGTGTGTGTTGGGGATTACAATCTAATGTATAACTCAATCAATCAAATTGACCTGATCTGCACATTTTGTAGGAAGACATGGACAAGAAAATCTGTCAACTTACTCGCGAGCTTGAATTGGCTAACCGGAAATGTGAAGCTTATCGTACAAATCTTGTTTCAATTGTGAAAGATGTGGAGGGCCACAAAAAGCTGCTGTCTCTTGAAGTACATAATGCGAAGCTTAGCATGAGGGACGACTTCTAAGGTGTGGGGGGATGAATCAAAGCTACAGAGATCGAGTGTCTTGGTTTGATCATAAAAAAAACAAGTTCAAGAATTACGTATCAATTTTTTGTTCTACTCGTGTTCCTGAAGGCCGAAAGTGTGGTTTAGTTAGTCCAAATAGTTTTGTACATATGTAATTTGGCTTGAACCCCATGACCTCACCGACTAGAGGTTTACATTCAAACCACAGAAACCATCTCTTATTGAAGATATAAGGCATGGCTCCTACGTTAGGGTCTAGTTGACTGGATTTTTTTCTCATATCTCTCATAAGGAAATGGTTCTATGCATTGAGCTACCATCTTTGTTTTGTGATTTGTCCAGACAGTTTTCATTATTTTTGTTTTGTGATTGGTCCAAATAGTTTTCATTACTCTTATCAAGTAATGTTATGTCGACAACAAAATAGACGCAATAAAAGTATCTATATCTGTAAGGGTTCAATCGGTATCATGTTTTTACTTTCTGCACCATATTGTTTGATTAATTTTTTTTTTTTCACACCACAAAATTACTTCCGGCTCCACATGAATTATATAACTTTCAGTGTCATGCACTTTAGTCCTTACGCTTTTGCTATATTACAAAACTCCAAAAAAAACTCAATAATATAACATAAGAAAATCTTCAAATTTATACTCCTAAATTAATAAAAAGGAATTGTTGCAAATTTGAAGCCGGAAGAAGCACCGGAAATATCATCGGAGGAGCACCGTACGTTATCAATCTATTTCCTTCTTCAACCAAAGCTCCGCATGTCTTTAATGTTATTTTTCAGGGTATATTTCGATAGAAAAACCGTTTTATTTTATAACTCGCGTTCAACTTCATCAGGAGTAAGAAGATGATTGAAACCCAAGGTAACGACAGTAAGTCTGATGTTTATATGGTATAACAACGTCCCCAGATTTAACGTTGACAAAGGCTCTACAAAATTGAGGACCCTATACTAACGTCGGACTGGGTGACATTATATCGTTATTGCAATGCCAAGCGTAATGACTTTAAGCTTACGTTTACATAGCTGGCGTTAATATTTTGTTTTAACGTATTGTGGTGACGTTTATCCTCAAATGCAGATTGTGAAATAATTAATGTAACGTCAGCGTTCTCAACGCTATTTGCAATCATTTACATCAGCGTGGTTGACGTTAATTTATTTTCAATAGCGTCGATTATTACAACGTTATTGAATGTCTTAAACGTCAATGACTCTGACGTTATTTATAGACATGTTTTGTTTTATATTGCATCCATACTTATACAATGTGAATTAATGTTCTATTTTTTTACTCATGTTTTTGTTTAGGAAACTATGGCTAGGACGAGAGGAAGTAAAATGTACACTTCAACATACCAGAGTTCAAATGCAAGTGAAGAAGGTGCCGTGACGGAGAAACCAACACTGAATTATCCGCCGAAGTACGTATTCATGCAGAGGTGGATCAACCAATTATGGAACTACCTTCTCAAGTACTTATTCAACCAATACTGAAACCGAGCCGGGCATTTCTAGGTATAGTGGGATGGATTATACAAGGAGTAGGAGAAGGCATACAAATATGATTATGTAAAACATACAAGTCGAGGATATACATGTTGAGAATCCAGCAGTGCCAAAGGAAACAATGGCTTTATAGCCAACCGAGGAAACAACTCAGAGGGAAGTTGACACTTGGCGGGATATTCATCGAAGGGTGCAACTAAGTCGAAGAACAAGTTGAAGTTGTGATAGACGGGGCATCTCACGGTGCAACTTGCAGACAAGAGAAAATTGTGGCAGTAAAACATCTCAGGGTGCATTTCATTCTGAAGAACAAGTTGAAGTAGTCATAGATAAGGCATCTTAGGGTGCAACTCACGGACAAGAGGAAGTTGTGGCAGCTAAGGCATCTCAAGATGCATCTTAGCCCGAAGAACAAGTTGAAGTCGTGACAACCAAGGCATCTCAGGGTGCAATTCACGGACAAGAGGAAACTGTGGTAGTAAATGCATCTCATGGTGCATCTTAGTCGGATGAACAAATTGAAATCGTGACAACATAGGCATCTCAGGGTGCAACTCACGGACAAGAGGAAGCTGTGGGAGCTGAGGCATTTCAGGGTGCATCTCAATCTCATGGGTAAGTTGAAACAACAACAATAGATGCATCCCAGAGTGAATCTCAAGGGAAAGATGAAATCACTCAGGGATCACATGATTCGTATGATAGTGATGATGGTGTGGTGGTAGACACCGATATTTATTGGAAGACTGGAAAAGAATGTTGCTTATGGATTGTGGAAGAAAACTCAGGTATAACAATTTATAAGTTGTCGTATATTTTGATTATTTGTTTTTTGCATATATTCAACATTATATTCTAACTGTACAATTGAACATGTCCGGAGCCACATATTGTGTAAGAAGTACACAAATTCCATTCGTATGTGGGATATCGAGAAAGAATGTGATGCATTCAAGACAAGGTAGAAATATAATCGATTGTACAACTTGATAAACTGTTCATCCATCCATCTAAGCCAAACGTGTAATTGTCTGTGGTTTTATTGAAAGGTGGCATCCAGAAACAACCAACTTCCACTTACCATTTGGTGAGATGATGATTACACTAGATGATCTCCGGTGTATCATAGGCTTACCGGTTACAGGAAAGGCCGTGAACGTTGAGTTTACAATAGAGGACAACCTGGTACATTTAGTTCATGAGTGTCTGGGGATTCATCCAGACGACGTGAGAGTTGAGATGGATCATTCGAAATGATTAAGAGTCTCGAAAAGTTGGTTAAAAAATCTTGTAGGAATATGCGGTAATAGGGATGAGGATCAAGTACGGGGCATGCTCCGATTATGAAGTGAAACCGTCCGGAGGAAGGCTTCAAATCGAATAAATCTTAGGATCGTGGATTGAAATTATTTGGAATAAATCCTCAACACAACCACAACCTGTGTGGAAGCACCTTGGAATAATAAGCTCCTTAACACAATCACAACTTGTGTGAGAGCACCTTGGAATTACCTCAACACTTAAAAAACTTGTCTCTAAGCACCTTGGTATATGGATACCCACAAGGATTGCTTAAGTCCTTGATAATCTGAAATTTGAATTCCCTTTCCAGAGAAACTCACACAACACTTTTCCAAGTGAAGAATAAAATATAGTTTGTATTGATCAAAAAGTTGATTTACAAGTTACAAGTGGTTGGCTATTTATAGGATACAAAATAACACTTAGGATTCTAGATACATGCAAGAAAAATACTTAGAATTCTAAATTCATGAACTCCAATTTTCGGCCCTTGCAAGACTTTCCTAGGTTCATTGAATCTAGATTCAATGTATCTTGTTTAAGGCTTGCAACCTTTCAAGTAATTCTTGTGCATGAATTTGATTTCTTCCAAGCTTGTATTCTTGACTTCTTGATATCAAAATGGCGCCACCTTTACTCCAAAATTCAGCCATGTACTTGATATTTAATTAAGTTATACTGCATCATAAAAGATATAATAAAGTATGTAATATAGAATCATACTATAATTAAATAATTATTTCGATATTCCGTAAGCATAAATGACGGACTTAATGATGCCAAAATCTTCGTTTTTCTTGGACATTGACTCGTGCAATATGAACCATTTTGTCCAACGAGTCGAGCCTCATTTTCGGTTGGAGGTGAGTTTCAGGACCAACTAGAATCGTTAAGGGATCCGGTGTAGAATTCGGGTCCAGAATCATATCAGATTACCATTGATCAAGTTGTACGCGGTTATTTGTTGTACCTTCATGTTTCGTGCTTGGATTTACATTTTTCCTTTGTTGAGTTTTCTATGCTGAACTTAGGATCCGTTTATTTTGGGTTTGGTTTAGTTTTTGGGCTGTGTAGATAAAGAAATGATTGGTGAGAGAAATTGAAATAAAGTAGTATACGATGAATAAAATAATGGTAAAAAGGTAATAAAGTGAAATTGTGAGAGATGGTTTAATATGTTTTTATTTGCAGCTGAAGAAATGATTGGTGAGAGAAATTGTAAGAAATGATTGGTGAAGTGATATAAAATAAACCTAAACCCAAACCCAACCCAACCTAAAACAATCGGAGGCTAGTTATTGTTGAATTCTATTTATGCAAAGTTTGTTATAATATGATGAATGCTATGAGGAACCCAGACTTTGATGAAATTAAGTTATATATGGATTAGACTTTGATGAATGCTATAAGAAAAACATGATAATAACTCTCACATCAGCAGTGACGACGTTATAATAAAGGTACAACGACAGTGAGAATGTCGCCTAGCATGATAGAGAGTACGCTTTGGCAAGGCTAGTAATTTCGTTATTTTTTTGCAGTAATAACATTAGAGAAAATGACGATATACGTATCATAACGTTTTTGTTACCCAGTCAAAAGGGACGTCAATGATTTTGACTTGCTTTTGAGAAACTAACGTCAACGTAGTTGTCGTTCATTATAACATAAAGTTTGATTTAAAAATGCCTATAATGTCGACTACATTGACATTACTCTGAAATAACAACGTCAAAGTTGGTGTCGTTATGAAGAAAATAGAGTTTTGTTTTCCTATTGTCCTAACATCAACCACAGTGACGTTCATGTGAAGGACAAACATCACCACTAGTATCGTCACGCATAACATAGAGTTTTGTTTATGAAATCTAGTAACGTCAACTACTCTGACGTTGTTTTGCCAAATCAACATCCTCATGGGTGACGTTTAAGAGTACTGGGACATTTTCCTGAAAATTGACATGGATACGATTTTTTAAGGTATGTTTTATATGGAATCTGAATGATTTAATACAAACAATAAAATATGTACTCTATCCGTTCCATTTTATTTGTCCAGGTTTCCTTTTTGGCTTGTCCCAAAATAAGTGTTCACTTTGTGCATTAATTGTCAAATTTCTTCAAATGTCCTTCCCACTTTACAATATTTACAATAAGAAGTATTTAGCATTAAATGCTCCAATAATACTTAAAGGGCATAAATATAAAAATATTTGATTATTTAATGGAATTCAAAGCATTAACTATCATTTTTTTTAATCTGTGTGAAAAGTCAAACGGGTCAAATAAAATGAGACGGAGGGAGTAATAAAAGACTTACTAATATCTAAACCATTGGACTTCCTTTTTATGCATTTAAGTGGTTCATACAATGTATCAACATGTCTACCATTTAGACAACATTACACCTACACCTCTAAACCATTTTTTCACTTTACAAAATAACAATTAGTCAATTTAATCCCATGTGGCTTCTATCGGCACCACGATAACACTGTCGGCATCTTTTAATTTATTATTTTTCATTTACTTTACTACACCACATAATCACTCAAGGCACCACATAAAATAACTAGTTTAATAACTTTTAAAAACTGAACGTTTCAGTCCTTAATGTTTAAAAAATTAAACACTTTAGTCCCTCTAATTTCTACCCCCTACATTACACCTCTTTCTAAAAACTCTTTTAATTCCCTCCCCCACATTACTTCTTTTTTTTTTCATTTGAAACCAATAAACCAAACAAAACACAAGTGAAGCTAAGAATCTCGCCGGAGTCTCGTCGGAAAAGCCGCCGGAGAAGACAAATCTCACCGGAAACCGCAAGTGAAGCTAAGAACAACATCACTTTGAACAAAATCATGCAAGTATCTTGTTTTGTTTGGATTTCGGTTGTAAATTGGTAGAAATCAAAGGTATTATTTTTTGAAAGTTCGAAGGTTTTAATGGAGTAGATTTAAGGTTTTTTTCCGTATGGAATGCTCCGTTCGAATGTTTGTTTCATTGTAATGTGTATTCATTTTTGGGTGAAATTGGATGGAAATAGGGTTGAAATCGGAGGGGTTTTTTTTGTTGCTCTTTTTCGACAATTTGGCCGTTTTCCGATCAGAGGGGTGGGGAAGATGACTCCTATTCAATGATTTTAACCATTTCCGAGCACCTCATAGTATTCTCGGGGCGTCCGAAGATTCACTCTATATGATTTATCTTGCATTGCCCCACTCCAATGGGTTTCAAAGATAAAAATTTAATATGGTCCCTAAATTTTTCCTAGATAAATCCATGAACTAAGTTGAATTATTTCTTCTTAGCTTATTATTACTAAGTATATGAAACATGAATTGTTTTCTTATGACTCATCAATCAGATAGATGAATATCTTTTGAAAGAACTGTTCTAGAAACAATCGACCCTCAGACCTAAGCCGTCCTGCTTCATTAATTTATAGATCTTTTTCACGAGATTGATAAATAATAAAAAAGATATTTCTAGACTCTTCTAATTTCTATGTATACTAAATTACCCAAGAACGGGAACGTGATATTCTTCAGACCCTGAAACGTCACCTATATTGACGTTTTGGTGCAAATATAACGCCAGTTAGAATGATTTTTAGATCATAAAAGTCCACTAGGGTTACCCTAGTTCTTCGTCAGTGTAAGTGATGTTATTATTGTTTCAAAACATTGACGTGGCTGACGTTTCTGAGAACGCCAGTGAGATTGACGTTAATGTCTCAATGTAATGTTATCACTGCTAACGTTTTATGCTGTATTTTATTATAATGGTAAAATTGATGTGCACATCTGAACTTTGAATTAGTGTGTTTATTGACATTGTAAACAACTTTGTAATCTACTGTTCACCAATGAATTAGTGTACTCCCAACTATGAATTTGTTATTTTTTCACTTTGTGTATAACTTTCCAACTATGAATTTTGGCCATGTAAGTGAGTTAAAATGAAAAGTGTGTTAGATAAAAGTATACTTAGACGTGTTTCATTGCAATGTAAGTGTGTTAGTTAAAAGTATACTTAGATGTGTTTTGCTTATTATGTGTGTTGTGTGGACCCGATTATATAAGCCGTGAGATCTCTTTGCTTTAACAGATTGGGATCTCTTACAAACCCTTGGGATGTCTTTGCTGTTTTTGTAGACTGGCTTACCTAAATCAGTTCCATTAAGAAATGACCAATGGTATCCATTTGTTAATATCTCCCATAAGTTGATGTGCCAAGGATATCCAATTTTTAATGGACTGATTCAGGCTAGCCATTATCTACATAAAAAGGCCTGATGTCCCCCTCACTTTGAAAATTGAGAGTCTATCGACGAACAATTAGAAGAACTTCAGGTATTAAAACAACACTTGTTGATCGTAGAAGAACTTTATGTATGTAGTATGTATTAAGGTACTAGTCCTGTCTTGTGTGATTGGTTATGTTTGGCTTGAGTATATATGCTGTCTTGTTTTGGAATGGCATGTGGTGATTCTAATTCAAATTCGATTACTCATTCCTTTTTAATGTACAGTGAAGCAAATGGATATTGACTGTTTCTTTAAAGTTCTTGTTGGCGGTTTCACAACAAGTTTGGTATGTCATTATTAATTAACTTACATTTTTATCACTTATATTATAATTGAACAAGGTGATATGTTTCTTTTTTCATAGACTCTACCTCCAGCATACGTTAATAAATTGAACGACACACTACAAAACCTAGACAAGGTTGTTCTCAAAAGCCAATTAAGGACATGGGAAGTGAGGGTTGGAGCCACAGACTATGGACTTCTTCGTTTCTTTAGGGAGTTGGTAGGAGTATGTGGCCGCTCATCACTTGAATGAGAGGGAGTTTATAGTGTTGAACACATAGAGGGTTTCACTTTCAAAACTATTGTCTTTGGATCACACTTCCTGTGAGAAGACTTTTTCTGAGTCCGAGAGTGAAGCAGATGATGATGCAGGTGGAGACAACAAAAATGGTAACCAAAATCCCTGTTTTGAGACGGCGCTAACAAACTCGACCTTTTCACATGGTTATGTGGTCAGATATTCTAAAAACATCTTAGTTATTTTCTTGTTTTATGATTTTCCCTCATTTCATTTTCTAACACTATTTAATTTTGTTGTGATTGGTAGAATATTCCACTACCATTTGCTACGACTAATGACATGCTGCGATGCAAGACTGTGGAGCTGTGGAGTGCCACAGGGGATCCATGGCCGGCTAGACTTGTAGCTTGTGCCGAACCCTGTTGACAAACTTACTTCACAAGGTTAAACGTTTTCTTGACGGCCAATAATATCATCGTTGGAGATAGATATACCTTTGAACTCATTGATCAGCCGACAAGAGATCATATTGTGGTGTATGTGGGAATTAATAGATTCTGAAATTCATTTTATAACCTATTGGATGTGGGGATTATAACTTATTACTTTTGGTTTTGAACATTTTAAATCATTGTATTAGATGTTGAGTTACGTTTGAAGTACATTTTAAATCATGGTATTAGATGTTGAAGTGCGCTTGGAGAACTTGCTGATGATTTTTGTTTTGGACAAATAATTGGATATGTTTGTTTTGGATCGATATTTTTCGTTATCTTTGTTTGTATAATGTTAGGATCATTGTTTGAGTCATGTTTCTTCGGTACCGTGTCCGAAACGTCAACAATATCGACGTTGTTTTATCTAAACCAACGTCAGATATGGTGACATTTTGAAAACAGAACCACATTCATTTCTGCTGCCACAAAACATAACCCATACATTCGTAAGTGGGATTGTTAAGACTGGCATGATTCATCATGAAAATAAATTCCACAACATTTACATAACAAAACAAAAGCTATTCCGAAACTCTTACAAAACATGACAAAATAGTAATCTTCATGTTATCTTTATATCCAATAATTCATCTGTGCATCCACCAATAGACTGATCCTATGGAGTAATTTCTCGTGCCATTGGCTTATTTGGCTAGCTTCTAATGAATGAACAATATGCTAAATCTTTTGCACCATAGGAATATGACAATTGTCTTTTATCTGCACATGAACAAAGTGGTTACCATTGCGAAAAGCCATCCATACATGGTTAGGAGGCCAAACAGAAGAAATTTTGAAGATTGGAAGGAATGTCTAATTTCCATGTGTTTAGACAGATGCTTAATTCCACACCACAGACGTTGCAAATAGTCCAACCTAAGAAGCCTTCAAAAGTAATTTTCATACCCACATGATCATTTTCATGATCTAATGAGTGCATACAAGTGTTATACACATAATCATGCCCCTAAAACAATGCCACACAATGATTCTTGTTCACCACCATTTCATCTTTTACCGTTTTTCTCACCTTTGCCCATTCAAGATCTTAAATAATCATTGCATGTGCTAAGACTCTAAAGCTGCAATTTCCATTTGGTGCAACATTAACAATCGAAGACGCGTGCTCATGAACAAGTTTGAGGATTTGAACATTAGAGCACATATTAGTCATGGAAACAGACTCATGGAATGACACATGAATGGACTCAAGAATATGTCAGGAAACATGATCATAACATCTATAAGCCCGTGTGGTCTCGGAATAACCAAATAATATACATTCGATGGACTTACATGCAAATTTGTCCAAGTTTCCTTTGTCATTCAACATGAAACACTTTCATCCGAAAACCTGAAAGTAGTTAACTTTGGAGGCCGGTTTCTATGGACTTTATAGAGGGTCTTGCGTAGTCCGTGTCTTATCGACACTCGATTTACAATATAGCATACACAAGTCATAGGCTCAGCCCAAAGAAAACGAGGCACCTTAAACTCATTCAGTATTGTTCAAGCAAACTCTTGCAGGGTACGATTCTTGTGCTTAACAACACCGTTTTGTTGCGGAGTTCTAGGAGCAGAAACTCATGTTGGATACCATGTTACTAATATAACATTATCAGTTTGGTATCGATGAATTCTCCACCTCTATCACTATTGACTGACACTCCGATATATCGAAGGTGTTTTGTAATTGCTTCACAAAAGTTGAAAATGCCTCAACACTATCACTCTTATGAGTCAAGAACAAGACGCATGTATATCGAGAGTAGTCATCAACAATGAAGAGCACATAAGACTTCCCATTAAGACTTCTGACTCCACTAGGACTGAACAAGTCAATGTGCAAAAGTTATAGGATGCAAGTGGACAACACTTCGTGTTTTGATTTAAAGGAAGTTTTAAATTGCTTGCCATTGTTGGATCGATGCGCAACTTGATTCAGAAGGGGGTTAATTGAATCAAGGGGTTTTTGAAACTTTTTTTACACAAAATAGGTTGTTTAAGATTAAATCAGAGTGTACGAGCAAGTCAAACACGTTTAACACAAATGGAAGCAAGTTTTTTTATTAAACTGGTGTGATTAACTATTAATTAATGTAAGATCAAGTTACTCGATTGATTAATATGATTAACACAAAACCAGGTTTAATAAAAAATTATATGTATATATTCAAACAAACTTGACCAAAAAAAGATACAGCAAATGTCCAATGTCCAGGTTACAAACAGTTCAGTTTACACAGAGTTACATGAATCATCAAACTGAACTAAACCCAGCAGACTACAAAGGTACATCAAACTGATAATACAACAAACTCAGATACTCACCTGATGTCAAGCAAGAATATAAACTAAGTAGACTAATACACAGCCGATCCAACATATTACTGAACTATCAGCTGAACTCAAGAGGGATAATCAAGTTCAGTGAACAAGATTATCAGACATGAAATTCACAGAGTTGAATACATGTTCATCAGGCTAAAACCTATGCACTAAAAACTATTACAAGGTATTGCTCAGCAGGCAAGGTTTCAGCAGGCAGGTTCCACATAGCAAGATTCAGCAGATATAATATGGAACAAGCAAGGTACTGACACAAGGGGTGTTGCTATATTTGATATTCAGTTACAAGAACTGAGTACCAGATACAATAAACTAGGTTAAGAGAGATTTTCAAGCAAGAGAGTGAATCACAAAATGTCCTGGGAATCACCTTGACCAATTCACTTACAGCAGAGTGCATGTCTACATGCCTTACACAAAGGCAGACACTTATGGCACCTCAAACCAGAATGTCTTTGTAACAAGAACTATGCAGAGACTCAATCAAGTAGACTTCTCAAACAAATTATGACTCACACAGAAGCAAGCAGACCACAATCAACAAAAAGACATGTCAAAAGACTGAATTGAAGACTTAAAGTCCTTTATGATCTCCCACTGATAGTCAAGGTACAATCCTCCAAGCCTCACTAGGCAGATCACCTTGGCACTTCAGACCAAATGATCCTGAGATATATACCTTACAAGGGTTGATCAAAGAGACTGAAATCAAGGATTCTATCACAGGAACATACTCAAACTTTGCATAGAAAACCAGTATCACACACAGACTATTGTTAACTGCATACAAACACTTAGAGCAAAATAGAAACACACAAGAGCCAGTGATGCCATGCGCTCACCACCTGTTATCTAATTTAGATTATGAGGAGCATTTAAGACGCTATCAGCCCGCCTTGACATAAGAGCCAGTGAACGCCCAAAGTTTTTGGATGGCGTTCGCCCAATTCTCGGCTGACAAGATGCTCATAACATTAAAACAAATTATTTTCTACACAACTTGGAGAACTGGGGAAAAACTTAAAGCATTGAAATCTGCATTTATTCCTCCATCTTCCTCAACTACTTGCATGAAACTTCACCCTATGGCTCATCTAGCCCTATGAGAGCACTGGTTTATTACTCAATCCTTGTATTATTGAATTATTATCATTGTACTTGCTTAGAAGCTTGATTGATTAATCTACTTCATTGTATCAACCCTTGAGGCTTTTATGGTAATAAGTTTTACTTGTATATGAGTACTATTTCTTGATTTTATTCTCTATTGCTTCTATTGTTGGCATGTCTATGAAACTCCATTTGATATTTAGGTTTTTCATAGCCATGAAATGCTTAGCCAAGATAATGCTTGACTAATATTGTTTATCTCTTGTAGTAATTGATAGAATTATTTCCGTGAATGATCCTTCTCAGGATATCTCATTATATAATCACAATTACATAACTGTTACAATTCTATGGCTATAATCAAGGCTAAGCAGTTACAACAGATATATACAAAATATATCTAATAAATACAAAATATATCTAATAAATATTACATAATCTAAAGATTATTACATATTCTATTACACCCCCACAGTCGAAACGGGAGGCGCACGAACGCTGAGACTGGTACGAAAATCTTCAAAAAAAACAAGAGGTAGGCCTTTGGTAAAAATATCGGCGATCTGATACCGAGATGGAACATGTAAAACTCGTACTTCGCCGCGGGCAACCTTTTCACGTACTAAATGGATATCCATCTCAACGTGCTTTGTGCGTTGGTGTTGAACAGGATTACGGATAAATACACTGCACTGACATTATCACAATAAACAATAGTGGCTTTTCGAAGCGGACAATGAAGCTCGAGCAATAAATTCCGAATCCAACATGACTCAGACACAACATTGGCCACGCCACGATACTCAGCCTCGGCACTCGAGCGGGATAAAGTAGGTTGTCGCTTAGACGACCAAGAAACCAAGTTATCTCCAAGAAACACACAATAACCAGAAGTGGAGCGGCGCGTATCAGGACACCCTCCCCAATCAGCATCAGTATAAGTGACGAGAGCAGGAACGGAGGAGGGATATAAATGTAAGCCAAGATGCAAAGTGCCCTGTACATAACGGATAATGCGCTTCAGCGCTTGCATGTGGTCCACCCGGGGATCATGCATGTGAAGACAAACCTGCTGGACCGCATAAGAAATATCAGGCCGGGTGAAAGTGAGATATTGAAGAGCGCCTGCAAGACTGCGATAAAGAGTCGGATCCGCAAAAGGCTCACCATCCGAGGCTGACACTTTCCCCTTCGTGTCCACTGGAGTAAGGGCGGTTTACAATTGGACATGCTGCGCGGTCAACTATCTCAGCAGCATACTTACGTTGGGACAAGAATAAACCGCCTTCGTGACGAGTCACACGAATCCCCAAGAAATAATTAAGTGGGCCGAGATCCTTCATAGCGAACTCAGAACTAAGATTGTCCATGATCATGGTACGGAGAGTGTCAGAAGAGGCCGTGAGGATGATATCATCAACATATAGTAATAGGTACGCCATATCCGGGCCATTCCGGTAAATAAACAAGGATGTGTCGGATTTACTGTTGGTGAACCCAATAGACATGACAAAATCCGCAAATCGCTTATACCAAGCCCGGGGGGCCTGTTTGAGGCCGTATAGAGACTTACACAAAAGGCAGACGTGATCAGGGCGAGTCGAGTCACGAAAACCCAAGGGTTGATGCATATAGACCACTTCTTTTAACTCACCGTGTAAGAACGCATTCTTAACATCCAATTGATGGATCGGCCATCTGTTAGACAAAGCCAAACTAAGCACTGTCCGAATGGTAGCTGGTTTGACAACCGGACTGAACGTGTCACCGCAATCGATCCCAACCTGTTGAGTCTTCCCATCACCTACAAGACGGGCTTTATGCCTCTCAAACGAGCCATCAGATTTTTCTTTATGATTAAAAATCCACATCGAACGAATAACATTAACATCATTGGGACGGGGCACTAAATCCCACGTCTTATTTTTAATAAGAGCATTAAATTCATCATTCATGGCCAATTTCCAATTCGGGTCACGTAGAGCATCAATCGGGTTACGGGGAATGGGTGATGGTGTAACCGTATGGAGATGGGCCTGATCAGAATGATATTTGGGATTGGGCCTGAAGATGCCATGTTGACTTCGAGTGGTGAGCCTAGTTAGAGAGATGGGCCGATCAAGGGAAGGCTGTGGATGGAGACGCGGGTTGGGCTGGGGTGTTGGCTGAGGATTTGGGTTGGGCTGATCCTGTATTGAAGGCGCCTGAGGTGGTGCAGCAGCATTTTCAGTTTGGGCCGAAGGGGAGTGGGCCGGCTGGGCTGTTTGGGCTGCAGGGGAGTGGGTCGACTGGGATGAAGTTTGGTAATAATGCATGACAGATGGGTCCAGTCCATTATCCAAAAATTCATACACATCGGGAGGATTTTTATTTAACTCTGCAAAAGGAAAACGAGTCTCATAAAAAATAACATGTCGGGACGTGATAATTTTATTAGTCGATAAATCAAAGCACTTATAACCACGGTGATTAGAAGGATACCCAAGAAACACACACGGAGTAGAACGTGCTTGGAGTTTGTGAATAGTAGTGGAGGGAAATAACGGATAACACAGACAACCAAAAACACGGAGGTGTGAGTAGGAGGGATCTTTGTGATAAAGTACTTTAAGAGGAGACTCATTTTGTAATAATTTACTCGGAATAATATTAAGAAGATAGGTAGCCATTTGTAATGCGTGAGGCCAAAAAGACGGAGGCAATGAGGCATGTAACAATAAAGTTCGTATGATATTATTTATGGAGCGTATTTTGCATTCGGCCTTGCCATTCTGGGAGGAGGTATGAGGACAGGAAAAACGAAAAGAAATACCATGTGCATGACATAACTCCCAAAACGGATTATTATCAAATTCACCCCCATGATCACATTGGACACATTTAATAGGGCAAGCAAACTGGGTACGTATATGTGTATGAAATATAGTGAATAAACGCAGGACTTGAGATTTTTTCGCAATAGGAAAAGTCCACAAGAAATTGGAATAATCATCTAAAAACAACACATAATATCGGTGGCCAGACGAACTCAAAATAGGAGATGTCCATAAATCACTGTGTATAATATCAAACGGAAATAAAGTCACAGAATTGGACGGAACAAAAGGCATTTTAATATGCTTTCCGAGAACACACGACTTACAAGACAAATTGGACCGAAAAACAGAAGATGTGTCTATCAATTTATTTTGCCTAAGAGAATTTAAAACAAAGGGACCCGGGTGTCCTAATCGATCATGCCATAAAGTAGACGTTAGCAATGCCGTAGGAGGACCACTTTTATTCGAACCATCGGGAAGGACTGGATATAAATCACCGGTACTCTCACATCTCATTAGGCAGTTCCCCGTCTGTATATCAAAGACAGAAAAACCAAACGGATCAAACATCACACACACATGATTATCTCGGGTAAATTTCCTAACCGAAACCAAATTTTTTACTAGGTTAGGAGCATGGAGCACATCTTTCAACATGAAAGGAGGGTTGGGAGGGGATAGAGTGGTGTGACCATAACCACGAATTGGAATCGATTGACCACTACCGACAATAATTCCATTATTAGTGCTCAAATTATAGTAAGACGAGAGATTACCTTGCGCCGCAGTCATATGTGATGTAGCTCCGGTGTCCATATACCAATTTTGATCAGGCTGAGAGAGAGACATCGTGTGCATTGCGGATTCGATGTCGGTAGGAGTCCACTACTGAGTCGCTGCGAAAGCCTGATTTTGTTGCTGTCCAGACGTTGGACCATTGGGCCTTGGGCCTAAGATACCTGATTGTGGCCGAGCCCACTGTTGAGGCCAATTCTGAGTTGGATAAGGGCACGGAGGAATCCCCCAAGGCTGCTGCTGCATTAATACCCACCAAGGGGGCTGCTGCTGCCATTGCTGTCCGACAAAAGGGCGCTGCGGAGCACCACCCTGTTGACCACCGCCAGTATTGCTACCACGTCCACCCCCAGTTTGCTGGTTACCCTGTCCACGACCACCTCCATTTCCACCGGAATTTTTATTCCGATTTTTGTTTCCACCGGTGCGACCTCTCTGTTGGCCACCACGGTTTTGCGAAGAAGAAGTAGAATTAGGAGAACCATTGGCTGAACTGTGATCGGTGGCGGAAAGAGCAATGGAGGACGCATCCTGCTTGGATCGTTCCCCAATCGTTGTCTCTTCCAAAGCCAATTTGGAGCGAGCAGCAGTAAAGGAAGGGAGATGCTTCTTATTCTGCATCACTGTAACGAAGTTCGAGTACGGCTCAGACAAACCTTGAAGCATTTTGAGCACCAATGCATTATCACTGACCGGAGCACCAACATTTCTCAGCTGATCGGTGAGGCTCTTGAGCCGATTGCAATAGGCATTGGTGGATGCGAAATCCGACAACATGGTATTCGTGAATTCTTTATTCAAAAACATTGCCCTGGAATTTTTGTTATCATGAAACAACTCTGCGACACGAACCCATGCTTGTTCAGCCGAATCATCGTCAACCAAAATGGAATTGAGAATGTCAGAGGAGACTGTGGAATAAATCCATTGGAGGACAACGGCATCAAGCCGTTTCCAGAGCGTGATATTTTCAGCCTTGGTTTTGTCGGACGCCGCCTTCTCTGCTGCGTCTGTTGGAGGGAGAATGTGATCCAATACATCATGAACACGTGCTTGGACTTTAAACAACGCTGCCCATGAATGATATTGGCTAGAATCCAAATCCAAGGTAATTGGAAAGAGAGCCTTGACATTGGTAATGGACAAAGCGGGATGAAATTTGTTGGAATCACCCATGGTGAATCACGACAAACCGGAGAAGATGACGGAAAAGATGTGGTGTGGCCGTGAAAATTAAACACGCTGAAGGAAGAAGAACGGAGAAAAAAACGCGGAAGCAGTTTTAGGAGAGAAAACCTAATCGATACCATGATAGAATTATTTCCGTGAATGATCCTTCTCAGGATATCTCATTATATAATCACAATTACATAACTGTTACAATTCTATGGCTATAATCAAGGCTAAGCAGTTACAACAGATATATACAAAATATATCTAATAAATACAAAATATATCTAATAAATACTACATAATCTAAAGATTATTACATATTCTATTAGTAATATGGATGACATGTTTTTTGTTAGACTCTTGCTAGGTTAATTCTCTTTGTTTACTCTTGTTTCTAGCTAATTAGTGTTAGCTTATCGACCTAACACTACACACACACACAAGTTGAGACTTACCCGGTAATATTTGTGTGGGAAAAGAGGTGTGGAGACCAATAGTTAAATCCGAATTGATGACGCGATGTCGGATTGCTAACAGGGGTTTGTATCTTGTCTATGAAACCATAGAGTTTCATCATGTTTATTCCGCTTGTTTAGTAGTTAAAAATCGAACCGGTGACGCGGTATCGATATGCTAGTAGACTTGTGGGTAAGAATGATAGTAGGAGAGTACCGGTATTAAGGGCTTGACTACTAGATTAGAGGTTTTCACCATTATCCTTTGCAAGAGCACTAGATTGGAAGGTAGGAAGGTCGATGTCATCCTAACATGCTATAAGAGAGACATTTTCGAGTTCAACATTATTTAGGCTAGCACTTCACCCTCATTGTTTGTCTTCCTAGTCATTAGTTAACTTAAAACTTATTGTCTTTGTGACTTGAACCAAGTAAGATTGCTTAGTATTTGACATCATATCTCTAGGGATACGAATTGATTCACCATTATTAGGCTACAATTGATCCGGTACACTACCAGAGATTTTTTGTAACTAGAAAAGTCTGGTCATCAGGCAAGACTTCTATTGCCTTGTTGGTTTATGACTTTATGTAGATGATACCATTGCAACCAGTCCTGATTTGACTCAGATTCAACAAGGCAAAGATAATCTCCACACACAGTTTACTATCAAGGAGGTAAACTCATATATTTCTTAGGAATGCCACTGCCTAAAGGAATTTCTATTTCACAAAGGAAATATACTGAAACTTTTGCAAGAATATTAGTTTTTAGGTGCTAAACTTTCCAAAATTCTAAGGGAATCTAAACAAGCACTATAGTATGGGGATTCAGCTTTATTAGATGACAATACTGCCTACAGATCCCTGGCTGGTAAGCTGATTTACTTAACTTTTACCAGACCTGATAATGCTTTTGATGTTCAACAATTGAGTCAGTTTTTGAATACCCTAACTGAGAACCCATGAAAGCAGCTCTTAGGCTCATGAGATACTTAAAGGCCAATCCATGATAAACAGTTCTCTTTCCACCGAGAACAACCTCATCTTGAAAGGATTCACTGACAGTGACTGGGCAAGATGTCCTAAAACCAGGAAATCTATTTCAGGCTATATGATGTTCTTCGGAGATGCTACCATATCTTAGAAGGTAAATAAATATACAACTTGCCGGAAGCTATTATGAAGCTGAATATATAGCAATGGCAAATGCAACTTGTGAAATCCAATAGCTTATTTACATCTTGCAAGATTTAAAGATTCCAGTCCAAGTTCCTGCCGTTTTATTCTATGACAATGCGAGTGCACTTCACATTGCTCACAATCCCTTTTTCATGAAAGAACAAGTCACATTGAGATTGATGGTCATGTTGTCAGAGACAAAGTTAAATCAGGCTTGATCAAACTTCTGCATGTTCATACTAAGGAGAAACTTGCTGACATTCTCACTAAGGCCTTGGATGCACCCATATTCTGTTACTTACTGGATAAGCTAGGCATTCTCAAAATTTTCCAACCAAGTTCCAGTGGATAAAAGAGTATTGAGCAAAGATGATGTGCAAGCTGATTCCTTTATCACTCTCATCTTGAGAGGGTGTTACAATATACAGATAAATGAGTGTTGGATGCAAGAGGGTGTACAAACACTCAAAATCAGGAATAGTCAGCTGACATGATTCAATTGTGCTGATGTGCCCAGCTGAGGAAACAAACTTCAATAGAGCATACTCCAGCTGAAGAGCGCGAAGCTGAACTTAAACAGTTTTCTTGTTATTATTACTTGTAACTTCCTGTAAGTAATTTATGAGTAGTATCATATATAAATACTCTAGCATTAGTCACTTTGTAACTTAAACTCGTTCACTTATTTGATTAATGAAAATTCAGCATTTTATTTTGTCTTGTGTTTTCAATTTTAACGTAGTGCCTTTAGAGCAGCCTTAGAATTGAGGTTGTCATTAGATCCACTATCTATGATCACATCACACACTTTAGCGATGATGGTGCATCTTGTTCTAAATAATGCATGTCTCTAGTTGGAACTTGACTTCAATAGCAATAACCGTTCCACAATGCAAACCATAAGTGTGCCGTCATCACCTTCCACTACTTTCACTACTTAACCTTCCCCCTCGGTGGAGTCCCCAGAATCATCAACCTATTTGTCCAACAAGGTGATCTATTTTCTCTGAGGGAATGCGTTAAACCTATGCCCTGGTTGCCTACAATGAAAACACTTTAATCCTCCAAGTTTATCATAAGGATCAAGAGGTTTATTGTCATTAGCCTTGATGGTCTTAGGATTGTTGTTTTCTTCTACTTCTTGGGCTTTGGTTTGAATGGATCTCAAGGGGATTGGTTGTTGCCTCTGTGAAAGAGTCTTCTAGTAGGTTGGAACTTAGTTTTCTTCCTTAAAGAAGTTGCTTCTCAGTTGTATATTCTAAGTTAACAGTCTCACTGAGACTTTAATGGGTGTTAATTCCTGTTTCTCTTGTAGTTCTTCTCCCAGACCATCGACATATTTAGCTATACTAGTAAAAGACACATGTGTTGCACATGATGTGCATTTAATGTATGATATTATACACCAAACATATGAGCAATCATAAACACATAACCAAACATATACATTATATTTAATTAATTAATTTGATTAAAATAGTAAATCAAATTAAATCAATTCAAATTGAAAAAAGAAACAAATCAAATTAAATCTTAAAAAAAAAACAAATCTAACGCACTTAGTCCTTTTCTTGTTCGATTTTTGTTAACCTAATTTTTTATTAATAGTTTTAATCGGCTCATCATCATCGATATAAATTGGGCTTGTGTGTTCGTCTTTTGTGGTTGTAACTTGGCTTTGGTCGTTGCTTGCATTAATTTGGCTCTTCTTCATTTTTTTCTTTGATTGTACCGTTCATGTGTGTGTATCTTTTTGCACCTCTTATGCTATTAGCTTTGGTGTACCATTGATACCATAAGTATATTCCAGTTTCCTATTGAATTTAAAGGTGAATTTGTATTTTTCTGATCTGTCTTGCGTACTCAGTTTGTCATAGTATTCAAAATTGTTGTTTTCCTGTGTATGTATGTTCATCATATCAGAATTAGTAACATAAGAATTTATATATAAAGATATTATTTTATAGAGATAGTTGGCTATGTTACCATGCAGTTTGCCTTCGTGTACTCCGATACATCACATTCAACATATGTGTTTGCAGTCTTTCCGAATAAAGTGATATCTACAGTTTGGTCTTGATTTAGCCGTCAAATTTACTCGATACCTAATCCACATAAGAATATTATTGTTAGTTGTACATTTTAATGGTTAAGGATAAACACATTAATTTAGATAACCTTGGTGCTTGTTTTGAGCCAATGTTGCCACACTTTGAGCAAATCCACCCATTCGATCCTTCGTGCACTGATTTTGTGCAATGCATGCATGAGTCGTACCAAATTTTAGGAATATTGTTGACCTTGATGACTTTTGCTGAAAACTAGTAGTATACACCCTGTAAAATAATGAGAGTTATACGCCATAGTATGTCTTTTAAATGATTGTATGTACAATTAAATTGTTTGTTATTTACCTTAGAAAGTGATTGTTGATTGAGTGTAATATATGTTAGCTTTATCTCCGTTGGTTGGTGTGTTTTCTTTTGGTGATACTCACTTCGTGGAACTCTTCTTTATCCGTATTTTGTTTTTCCTGAATATATATAGGATGCATTCAAAGACACCACATTTTTTCTACCTTAGGCACCACAACACCATAAAAAATATATGCTTACCTAAGGCACCACATATTAAGTCTTTTAATTATAATCTTACCATTCTCACCACACCTGCTCAATTTAAATTTAACTACATACTGACATACATATATATCCTTTTTACTAATTCCAATTTTCTTTATTACAAAAATACCCATTTACATATAAAAACTACAAATTTCTCATCATCTTCCCACCCATTCCTACACCACCAACCCACCACCACCTCCTCCTCTATCCGCCGTCTTCACAATAGGAAACTTCCATGCTGTAATGATTTTTTTTTCCAGGTCCTCATACGACTGAAACCTTTTTTAATAGATCGTTCAACATTACTAAAATGGTGAATTGAAGTCTTCTTGGATAAATTTCTTGCTGTCATCGGAAAATTGCTTTTCCCATATAATTAATTCAAATGATGAGGATTGAGGATCCTTATATATATATATATATATATATCCAAGATATGCTCGAACATTTGACAGATGGGGATGGAAAAAAAGTAGATGGGGCTGGGGTTAGAATGGGGGACGCCGGAAGAGGAGGACAACAAGAAGGAAGTGGTGTTGTGAAGGTTTAGGGGTTTCTAGAAGAAAGAGAAAAGAGGTTTATGGGTTAATTTGTAAAATTTTATAGGTGTAAGGACTGTATGGTAGTTATTTTGTTAGGAGAGGAAGATTTTGACAGTTGCGGTGCTTCAAGTAGAAATGACAATTAAGTAATTACAATGTGGTGTATTTGGTCTATGTAAAAATCAGTGTGGTGCCGTGGGTAGAACAACATATGAAAGTGTGGTACCCATTTATTTGGGTGCCCAAATAAAAAGAGTGTGGTGCCTTTAAAGGCTCCCATATATATACTACAAAATTGTGTTATTTTTCAGAATTATGATGTAAGTGGTGCATTCGACTCTCTTTTCCTTGGCGCAAGATGAAGTGTGGATGAGGATGACGTAATTACTTTCCATTCACCCGCAAGACCTTACATGCAAAATTTAGATAGAACTTTCTTGTTCGAGAGGCGGACACGTATTATTGATGTATGTATTATTTACGTGTATAGAATGTATAGTGTAAATGCGTAATAGAATGCTATAAAGTATAAACTGTCATATTGAAAGTACCTTCATACTTTATGTCTGTGCCACGTCATCCATCCAACTTATAAATCTTTTCTTTACAATCATAAAGCTTTTTTTACTGCCACATCTTCATGTTATAAACTTTTACATAAACATTTTACAACTTTACAAAAACATTTTATAACTTTATAACATGGACCCATTTTAAAAATATTTTATTATTTCATAAAATGAATTTAATTTTTTTCTCAAAACTATTTAACATCATTACACATAATAAATAAAACAAAATTACTGGGCAGGCGTCAGCCCCCATAAATGGTCTTACGACTTTGCGGAGACATGTGTTTTTGGTAAACTCAGCCATCTCTCCCAATTGAAGACTTTCTTATTAATGTGAGACAAAAAATATGAAAAAATACTATATTTATAGATATGATAAAAATAAAAAATAAATAAAATAGTACAGGTCATAGGCAACGCTCATATTAAATATACGTTGGAAGCTGCAAAAAAAGAAAAAAGACAAAAAGAAAGACGTTGAAATCTTTTAATGAAAAAGAAAGAAAAAATCATTAATCTGTAAAGAAAAAAACGCATATGCTGCGAGAAATTGGAAAATCAGGCCCTTTTAACCTCTGACATTTATTTTTAGGTCGGACAGATTCTGACATTATTTTTCAGGTTCACCGTCCAAATTTGGATGAAATCGTCCACATGCAGTCAAAACCCTCCAAATTTGGATGAAATTCGTCCAAATATATTGAATGTTCAAAATGGACGAAAACCGTCCGAATATTGGATGCACCGTCCATATTGGGGCGAACACCGTCCATTTTTGGATGGTGCATCCAACATTTGGACGGTATACGTCCATTTTATCAAAAAGTCTAAAACCGTCCCAAATTGGACGGTTTCATATGGCCTCTCCGTCCAAACAGAGGACGCACCGTCCAAATATGGACGGATTCATCCAATTTGGACGGAAACGTCCAATTTCAAACCCTTATCAGTCCCTCTTCCCCATTTCCAGCCGTTTCAAGCAAAACCTCTGGAAAAAAGCAGAAAAGCAGCCATATTTGGACGATTTACAGCATTTCAATCCTTCCATTTTTCTCAGATCAAATTTGGACGATTACAATGGCTAATCCTTCGTCTTCTCAGAGTCAAGAAGCACCTAATGTGAGTGTTTATGGTTTTTTTATTTTTTATTTTACAGTTTTTTCCAATTCCGTTTTTCATTTCCTTTTTTGTTTATTGTTATTCAAAAGATGTTGGGTAATCATACATACGATTTGAATTCATATCCTATTTGATTTTGATTTGATTCGAATTAATCCTATTAAATTTCGTTATTTGATTATGACAGGATTGTTACGGTTTATGTCACCATGAATATCATGTTATTTGTTCGATTGGGATTCAACGGTGTTATAGGGTTTAGGGTTTAGATTCAAATTCATATATTGTATGATTATATGTATGTTTGATGAAGTGATTTTAGAAATCGAAATGATATGTATGAATCTTATAATTCGAATGGATATGTATGAAAATTAGTAATATGTAATTAATAGCTTAGGGTTTATGTATGTATGTTCATGTAAAATTCGAAAATTCATGTATAATTTAGAGATCGTCATGTTTCATGTTCAATAGTGTGTTATTTTATTGTTGAGTTTGAATACAATTCATGTATGGTATGATTAAATGTATGATGGGGCATTTAGAAGTAATTTATGATAGTGTAAGAATATGTATGATAGTGTTATAATTTTTTATTTGATGTTCTAGTGTAATTTATGATAGTATAATGTTAGATTCTATGATAGTAGTATTGCTAATTATTTAAATTTGACAATGAGTATGACTGATCACAGGGAGTATAAATGCCCTTGAAATTATCGGTAACAAGAATGTGATTTAAAAAATTGAAACAAACGACAAATTAATGTCGTTTGAAAATACAAGAACGAATATCTCGAACTGAATTCCATGGTACGCCTCGGCCTGATGAGGTTCTTAGAATTGCATGCTTTCCCTAGGATGTTTTCGATTCCTTCTGATCCGCTGTGTCATGCCTAATCTCCAGGCTTTGTATTGGGGCTCCTGGTAGGTAGCTCGTAGAAAATTTCATTAGGTCTGCTCAACAGAGCATCTTTTCCTGTCTCCAGCAGCCTGGTAAATCCTCAGCCGGAAGTGAGGCACCCCTTAGATTGAAAATATAAGTTCTGTTCTGCCGGCTCCGTCCGGCATCCGTTCTCCTCGTCATCATCAAGTACTCTATGACGTTGGTAAAAACACTACTCTCTTCTTCTCTTACCCCCTCTAACGTTACAACACAACACAACACCACAACACAACAACACAAAACAACGATGTTCCGAAAAACAAAAAGAAAAGATGATAAGACATTTCTGTTATATATATATATATATATATATATATATATATATATATATATATATATATATATATATATATATATATATATTTATTTATTTATTTATTTATATGTGTGTGTGTGTGTGTGTGTGTTATATATATATATATATATATATATATATATATATATATATTTGTTTGTGTATGTGTGTGTGTGTATATATAAATATATAAATATATATAAATACTCACACGTACAAATCCTATTTACTATTTTTGGAAACAATAATTTACTTCATATAGATATATGTATATAAATGAATTAATACAAATCGTATTTACTATTTTTCTGAAAATAATCTTATTTACTTTATATATATATATATATATATATATACTATAAGATTATTTTCAGAAAAATAGTAAATACGATTTGTAAAAAAAAATATGAAATCATTTTAACAAGTACATAAGAAAAGTATAAAATATTTTTAATCGCAAAAACACACGCACACACATATATATAGTATACAGTGTATATATATATATATGTGCATGTTTGTGTGGTGTGTAAATTTGTTAATTTTTTTTTCAATGTTACAATGTATATATATATATATATATATATATATATATATATATATATATATATATATATATATTTATTTATTTATATATATTGGCAATATATTTTTTGCAATGAAATAAGCATGTGTATTTATAATCACTCGCAGCTTTCCACATCTGGGACACACGGGGAATATATTCATCCGCGTCATAAGGTGTTTGATACCAAATTGAGGTTCCATTCGGAAAGAAGAATCTATGAAAAACTACAATCCGAGTTGGTGCTGTATCCTGACGGCAATAATCGTACCTTGTTAACTAGATTGGAAGAATCGGTGTTTGGTCAATTTATTACTTGGTATCGTGATAATTGGGCGTTCAAAGGGCGGCTAATAGCATTCTTGTATTTCCAAATGGTTTATCCCGACTGTGACGATGAACTTCATTTTAAGATTGGCGAGAATAGAGTGAAGTTCGGCAAAAGAGAGTTTGCAATGACAATGGGGTATAGATTTGGAGATGAAAACCTTCATATTCAGCCAATATCAAGGTGTTTTGAGGAGCCTTGTGACCTAAGAAGGTGCGCCGGGACTGTGACTATGGCAAAAATCTTAGCAGCGATGAGGACAAGGCAATGCGACACGAAACCGTTTATCGGATGGCTTTAGTGTATGTTATATATGGGTTATTAATCGGACAAGACCCCGGAACTGTCATACCGAATCATATATTTTATATCGTCGAGGACCTAGAACGGGTTAGAACTTATCAGTGGGGGCAGTATCTGTTTAACAATTTCATGTGGAACTGGCGTAAACAAGTACAACACCTACGGTTACTTGAGCCGAAAAATGATGAGAAGGCCTGTCAGCCAACGATATCCGGTTGTCTCTATGCCTTACATGTGTGGGCTTTTCATGCCATTCCAGCCATCGCTCTGAAGGGGAAATTCGCAATTGTGAGAGAGGGACATGAGAACGATCGTCCTACCATATTGAGGTGGAAGTTCTCGAACGGCGGGGTGTATTCCGGTAGTCTGGCATCCCCACAGTTTGCTGTATCGGTAAGTATCATATTTTCATTTTTATCAATCCATATTTTAAATATATTGTATGTAAAATCGTGTTTTTTTCATGTATTCAGGACGGAATGCCCGGTGATGTTCTGAGAACCCCCGAAGATAGGGATTACGTAATTTCACTAGGGTTGCCGGCGGCGTATGTTACGGCTGTACCTCGTCAATTACCGGTCCCTCCCGTCAGAAACACACCACCGGTCCCTCCCGTGGGAAACACACCGTCCTGTGCCTCTGGTCAACGCATAGAACGTGAGCGTCCCGAAATTGCTGAAGAGGACGCTCGACGTAGGCAGTCGAGGCGTACAGATTATGCGTCTACCTCCGCGAACCTGCAAGGCGATGACACGATATCCCTAAATGTGTCTGCTGAAGAACTGAGGCCAGTAATTACTCAAATCATCCAACAAGAGCTGGATAAAACTAACTCGGAGTTGAGTGTTGCGAAGACTGAGTTGGAAAAAACCAACTCCGAGTTAAGAAATGCAAATACCGAGCTTCAAAAGACTAACTCCGAGCTAGGAGCTGTGAAGGCTCAGTTAAGTGAAACGATGCGTGGGTTAGCTGAAGTTAAGACTGATTTGGCATTTTTTAAAGATCAGCATTCAAAATTTGTCAAATGGGTGGAACTACAGGCAGCTAGACAGCGACAGGTATGAATTATCTTGCACATACGAATTTGACAGCCGTATTTATATTGTTAACACACGAATCTGAATTATTAATAGGGTGGTAATCAGTCACCCCAGTCCCAGCCTCCGCAACACTTCGACCCCGACGAGCTAATAGGTAATTTGTATTATTAACATAGGTATTTTATTGTTTGTTATCGTTAATTGATGATCTCCATTTTATTTGGTATAGCTACTCCCGAGGGTATGACAGGGGCCGGTACTGACAACAGTCAGGCCGCTACATTTGGTAAGTTATTTTATTTTTCATTTTGAACCTAGATATTACATTGTGAAAAAATTCCTAATTTTATTGCTGTCGTTAATTGATTATCTCGGTTATATTTGGTATAGACACTCCCGAGCCTACGACAAAGTCCGCTACTGGCATCATTGTTTGCGGTTTTATGCAAAGCAGTGATAAAATATAATAAATAAAACCGATGTCAACCCCAAGTGCGAAGGTTCGCAGCTATAGTGATGAAACCGGGTCGTATCCGCAGGGACTTGTACGAAAATAGTGTTTTTGCTTTCGATTTTCTTGTGTAAGGTTGATGACTACGATCTTGGATTAAAAAAAACAATAAAACAAAGAGTTTGAAAATTGAAAATAAAAACTAGCACGTAACAAATCTTTCCGTAACAATTATAATTAAACAACTAGAAGCACCGTTGATCCACCACCCCACCGAAATTAACAAGAAAGACGCACATTCGTTCGCAAGCCTTGGATTATTATCTACTAAAAAGGCGTTTCCTCTCTCGATTTAACACCGTTAACTAGTCCACCTCTCGATGCAACTAACGAATTTACGGAACAAAGATATGGATATAAAATCCTAATCTAATAATATTCTCCCTCAACTTTCGTTTGTTAGAAGAAATATTATCACTCTCCTTCACGGCAATCTATGAATTTATCAACTATCGTATGTCTAAATTCAATCAGCATGCAACACAAGTATAGTCATACACATCGCACATAAACAATTCAAAACATGAAGGAAGAACAAGAAACTTACTAGAACGAATAAATGCAAAAATCCTTGTTTATTCCGGCGATGGTGGCTTCACATTGGTGGTTCTAGCCTCGGGCCTTTAGCCACTCATCTTCTTCAAAAACATCCTTATTTGCTGAATTGAAATTGAAAGAAAAATAAAAGAAAGACTATCTATGAATCTAATTTATTGCTAATTGCTATACTAATTTTCTGATGTTTCTGGATGTCTGTTTCTGCTCGAATGGATGCTGCTTATATAGGAGTTTGTGGCCGACATAGGGAAGGATCTAGAAAACGCGTCAATTCAACCTCGGTAGACCGAACGTCTCGGCTCGGTCGACCGAATAGCACGGCTCGGTCGACCGAATAGCACGGCTCGGTCGACCGAGCGTGTCACTTCTCTGCGTTCACACTGTGCTTCGTAAAACGTGTTCCCCACTCCACTCTTTCGCTCTGATCTGATTTATTCTTCAAATGCTGATCCGATTTTCTCCTTTATTTTGAAATCCTTGATTGAATGACATAAATCTTCTCAATAAATAATATCCCCTTGCATTTCTTTATTTTCTACAAAATTATTGTTACACCAAGTCATCGAGTAATAATAATAATAAAATGTGTAACAAAATAACATTTAATCCCAATATTTCCTCATAATTAAATTATAACCTCTCAATAACCATTATAGGAATTTATTGGTTAAAAACATGCTTTTCTCATTTATTTCCTTTAAAAACAAGGTAAATTGTTTAGGGATTAAGCCCGAAAATATAGTAAAATATACCCTAAACAATCATTCAGGAATCGGTTGTGGAGCCTGAGATAGATTTTAGTAAGTCTGTAGATATTTAATTTTGAACTAGAAATTACATTGTGAAAAACTATCGAACTCGACTTCCATATTGTTTATAGAGAGTTAATGTATATTGATTTTTGTATTATTAACATTTTAAAAATCTAATTTTAATTTGTGGTTAATTGATTATATCGATTATATTTGGTATAGACACTCCCGAGCCTACGACAAGGGCTGCTACTGACACCATTCAGGAATCAGTTGAGGAGCCTCAGATCGATTCTAGTAAGTTTGTAGATTTTTAGTTTTGAAACTAGAAATTACATTGTGAAAAACCCTCTAACTATGTTTTGTATTGATATTGTTTAGCTGCTGGTCCAACTGATATTCAATTGGGGAAACGAAAGGCGGATTATGCAACTGACAGAAGATTGACAACCCGTCAGACTATTAACCAACCACGATATTTACGTGATGGGTCGCACGTTGTCAGTCTGCCAGGTACTAGGAGATGGACAGCGTTGATAAAATTTTCGCAAGAGTTGGAAGACCAATTTATCTCCTGGTACGAACAAGAAGATCCACCCCAAATAGAGATTCCCACGGGCCTCGCATTTGGAGAACCAATGGGAGATCGGGCGGGCAAGGCGTGGTTCGAACGTATCCATGAGAAGTATAAAGAGTTAGACCGAGAGGTATATTCTTGTGACTTACATTTTCATATATCTGAAATTTTCATATGTCTGATTTCATTATATCTAACTTCTTTTTTGCATGCGTCCAGTATATCGATGGGTTCATGGACCTTATACGACGCCAAATGGAAGTATATCCAGAATGCTTTGAACCGCATACGGCCATCGCCTTCTCTGAATTCTCCTCATTTTGCGGTCAGGGTCATATAGATCAGGGAACGACGCCTGACAAAACGTTTATTCCAAATCATTTGATTCAGTACGTCAATCAATGGGATGAAAACACAGTGGTGTACATGCCCTGGGCTATATATCCTGGTCACTGGGCTGCTGTCGAAGTGTCTATTCCCCGCTGGAAGCTTAGAGTGTATGATTGTCTGATCGGGGATAACTATAAGGAGAGGGAATATGTGAAGGATTATATAAGAGCATTCGGTGTTTCGTTGAGGAGAGTGTTTGAGTTGGATGATCGTCTACGTAACCTCCCACAAATGCTTGATCCAGCGAAGCCTCCTATTGTGGTCAAAGCAGTGACAGCTAAATACGTACCACAAATGCCAATCCCGTAAGTGTTATAAATTTCAAACTATTTATAATAATATATCGTATACATTATTTTCTTATCATTTGATTAATCAAAATTTACATTATGTACATGGGTGACTGTGGGGTATACACGAGCATTTGCTGCACAAAGAAAATTTTTCATTGATCACACCTGATAATATGTTGTTGTTAAGACATAAAATGTGTGTGCAGTTGTTTCATCAGTACATAGATCTTTAGATTTTTATGTATATTTTGGTGAATGTATAAGAACTTGTTGGTGTATAGTCACTTGACATTTTGTTTGTTTTATCTCAACTTATGGCGTTGTAATATTTATATTATAAATTTTGTTAGCTTTTTATATTATCAATTTTTATTCCTGTTGTTTAAAAGAGCCAATATGTTTCACCTCAAAAAAATAAAAAAATATAGTTGGATTGCATAAGTTAAAAAACAAGTCACATTGCTCGTCGAAGATCATCCATTACAATTGTTAGAATAAAGAAACAATAACCAAGAAATCATACAAAATTAATATGCAACTTTAATACATGAAGTGTATTAATGGTGGAGTACGTCCTCCTTCTCCTCACATGTGATCAGGACACCACCAGCTACAGACTAACGACAAAGCATTAATTTATATTATTTTAATAAAACATCTTCTTAATGAAAGGAAACATATTATGAATAGCCTAACCCAAGTTGAAATGTTGGCTCCGAAACAAACCAAGGGTGGTCACTATAGATGATAGGGGAGGTTTCCTGATCAATGTCATCATTGTCATATTCTGGTACGTGAAAATCTCTTGCGAGAGCCGTGATAAGAAACGGATAATATAGATAACCATCACCAGCCAAGCTAAGCGATATGTTACCAATCCTGTGAACGATGTCACGTCCAAAATCAACTTCACGATTCAAAACTGCGTACAAAAAAGTTTTCAGTTCATTGCTCGGTTGAGCAGTGTGTACGGTACCATAAACGCTACTAGCAATCCATTCGAACATAACACGCAGCCATTCGTTAGGATATTGACGCCTCTGAATATGAAAATTGAATGCCTCAACGTTGAAAGAGCTGTAGTATGAGAGATTGTATGTTTCCACTCCAGGAACACGATAGTAGCGATTGATCCAATCCGAAGTGAAGCAGACATCTACTCCACGTAATTTGTACACCCCTGATACTGGTATTGTATCATGCGACACATTAATTTTTGACCTGACAAGTGTGTAGAATTCACGAACAATTGATCGGTTCATAGTCGAGGTCGGTGCGGGACTACGTGCGAGCCGGTCTGACGAAATTCTATGAAAGAGAATCTTTAGATTGGTAGGTAGAGTCTCCCATTGAATTCTCCTCTCTCCGACAACAGCTCTATCTTGAAAGTGCCAAATCCAATTGCGACGCTCATGGTCTGCTGTGAACCGATTTAGCAGCGTATCCTCATCGTAAATGTGAGTTATACCGTGCTGTCTCACTGGCCGATGATGATGCCATTCCGGGAGAATTTCATTTTCGGGATTAAAAATCTGAAAGTTAGTAGGAGGGGAATCCGAGTCAGACATTGTGTCTAAGGTAGAGTAAAAATGAGGGTTATGCATGGGTATTGTAAAATTCATAGTATATATAGAGTTTTCGATGTAAGAGGTCATGGTCAAGTCTTGTCAATCAATCAATGGTCATGTTGAAATGTGGACAGATATCGTCCAAAATTTGGACGGAACCCGTCCAATTTTTGGACGGATTCCGTCCAAATATTGGTCAGTGAGTGAATTCGGACGGTTTCTATACTTTCAATCAAGCAATGTTATTGTTGAGTCGTCATGGTGTGGACGATATTTTTGAAAAAAGTGAAATGAAGGTGTAGTAATTGTCAAAGGATAAAGTAATATGTACAGAATTCAACAAGAACATTGATTGATTCAAGGTACGGACTCCATCCGAATTCATTTACTGACCAAAATTGAAGGAATCCGTCCAAATTTTGGACGGACTCCGTCCAAAATCCAATAGGAACATCGATTGATTGAAAGTACAAAAACCGTCCGAATTCAGACGGAATCCAATTAATGTCAAAACATAACTAGCCATGTTCTCCAGTCTGAAGACAAGACTTGACACTGTACCTATGTGTCCTACCTATATGTCATGTGTGGTCACTATCGGCGGGTCCCACGGCTTCAAGTGGTTGTGAGTTATAAATTTAAGCAGGCCATATATGTACAATACAGTGTTACTATAGACATGACACTGTACAGTGTAGTCAATGTCAGGTCATAACCATGTTGTCCAGTCTGAAGACAAGACATGACACTGTACATATGTGTCCTACATATATAACATGCGTGGTCACTATCAGCGGGTCCCACACTTCAAGTGGTTGTGATTATTGCATTTAGGCGGGACACATATGTACAGTGTCACTATAGACGGGGACCCACACGTCAAATGGTGGTGAGTTATGACCGTCCAAAATTTGGACGGAATCCGTCCAACTTTAGACGGATTCCGTCCAAAATATTGGTTAGTGAGTGAATTCGGACGGTTTCAATACTTTCAATCAATCAATGTTCATGTTGAATCGTCATGGGGCCCACACGTCAAATGGTGGTGAGTTATGACCGTCCAAATTTGGACGGATTCCGTCCAAATATGCACAAGTCATAATTCCCACCGACCGTCTCAATCAATGTTTCTTTTGGAAAAAAATCTATAAAGTGAAAAATCCTTTAACAACCAATCATTCATCCCTCTCGGAAAAAGTTTATTTTACTCATATAATCTCTTCTAGTGTTCCTTTAAATGGCCAACCCACATGCTCCTGTGTTCATTTCCAATGACGAAATTGATTTGTCGTTGGAAGAGCAGTCTCTCATAAGCCGTTTCACAACAGAAGAGGAGAGGCGTGAGTACGTGACTAACTGGATGGCAAGACCTGTCGTTGCAGAGAGGCGATTGAACATGGAGAGTCTTCCTAGTTTGATAGGGAAAGTGTTCCGAGATAATGGTTGGCATGGTGTCCCCCAAAGGCCATTAAGCTGTCATCACGTGAATCGGTCTATTGTGCGTGAATTCTACGCTTGTGTAGCTATGAGTGAGCTCAATGAACGGTGCGTCAGAGTGCGAGGCGTTCCTGTCGTTTTGAATAAAACATGGATCAACAACGAGTATGCCATTCCAGAATATCCTCAGGGTTTGGATTTCTTTCTATTTCCGGATGTTAATGAATTACTACAGCGTGACATGGCTGTTTTGTTTGGGGAGACGCATCTTTGGGAACGTGTGAGGCATACCCGCCCTTCACCTTGGTCCTGGTGCGGTCCATTCCTTCATTTCTTGATTATGTTCCTTGCCACCAATATGTATGGCACGGTGAACTACACCGCACCGACATTTGATTTGTATGCACTTGCGTACGCATCTATTACATCATACTTTGACGTCGGAGAGTATATTCTCAACAGGATTCAACAGATAGAAAAGGGCAACGCAGGCGATGGATATATATTTTTCCCATATCTCATCACAGCTATGTGTGTGAGGTCTGCCGGGGTGCCGGAATATGATGAAGATGATGTGACATACGGTCATGATGACGTTATCACCTACGAAACTTTTAATCAAGATGACTTTTAAGGTTTATTTTTCACGTAATAGTTATTTTATTTTAAGAATGACGAAAGTTGTAGACTTTGTTGAAGTTGCATATGTTGTTTTATGATTTCAGTTTTTCTTTATGATTTCATCTCTGCGTTTCTGTGTTAAAACAAAAGACTTTGTTAAAGTTGTTGATTTTTGTTGTGTGCTTTCTTGTCTTGACAATCACAATAGGTGGTTCTTCCATCTCTAGTAGAGAGGACTATCACATTCATTTGCAAAGAACGAAAGCAGGAAACTCCAAATCAAGAAGTGGAATGCTCTTGGATAAGTGTATCCCAATTTGGATGAGGCGGATTCATTGGACTTTTTATTACATATAGTCATATTATATTATTATGCTCGGTGTAGAAGCAAGAAATCAGATTTTCTCTAAAACTACGTTTCTCCCATTGAGGGTTCAAGTTTGGTGGGCATGATTACAGGAAAGAATCTGAAAGCTACAATGAGGATGACTATATCATCTTTCATAAATTAAGTTGTTTAGTGTAACAAGTATCTATTTCGACTGCCTGTTGGTCATTCTTTAGAAATAAATGTGATATAACATTCAACCCAACGGAATAATAAATATATCTATTACAATCATGATGGCTTACAAAATTAACATCAACACGTGCTGAACTAGAGATTTATTCAATTAGGAACAACTGCACGAGTCGGACATCTATTCCTTCTGTGTCCCGGGTTACCGCAATTCGAGCAATTCCTACCGGAACCTGGGTTTGTCCTCTCAGTAGGCATCCTGCTAGTCCTAGCACCGGGAGGCTCACCTTGAGAAGGAATCCTCAGGGTCCTGGGTCGGCCCCGCCTAGCTCCCGTACTCTGTGTTTCTCCTCCTTCCCTAACCCTAGGCTCAGGCGGATTGAGGGAAGGTTTAGTTCTAATCCATTCGGGAAGAATCCAATCATCCTCGACTGGAACAGGGAAAACGCGTCCTTCATATATACGTTGGAAACATGCTGCTTTGTAGTAATGAGAACAATAAATGTACGCACTCTCGCAGCGGTGACTTATAGCAGCGCAAGCATGTACGCAAGGTAACTGAAGTCCCTGAAACTGCCCGCAATAACATTCCTTCGTAAGTATATTTATTTTCTCACTAGTATCGACGTCCCCAACTTGAAACTGGTCCCGGTCGATCCTGAGCAGTGTGAAACTCCTTCTGGCACGCGAAACACCATTCAAGAACTCTTCAGGTTTAGGGGCTAACACGGTGCGACACGAGTCCGCAAGTTCTCTCCTCTCACAATGCCAACGCTGCAACACTCCCCTGATGTGGTCAAAGAGATTCACGATACTCATCTTACGCGCATCCCTTATGACGTTGTTAAAGCTTTCAGCATGGTTGCTTGTCATTATTGCGTAACGTGTACTCGGAAATTGTGATCGTGCCCATTTGTCGATTCCAATCTCCTGTAGGTAACGCGAAACTGGTTTGGTTGGGTCTCTATCCATCTCTATTATCTTCTGAAATAATATTTTGAATCGCATTTCTGAAAATGTATAAGCGGCTTCCCAGAAAGTGTACGGGCAATATCCCGTGCTCCCGAATTTTTTATTGAGGTTCATAACGATGTGGTGGTAGCAGTAACCATGGTAAGCGTCTGGAAATACATTTCTAACGGCTCCAATGATGCCTGGCCCTCTGTCTGATATGAAAACCAAGTCACTACGTTCCCCGATTATCGACTTCAAGTTTTCCATGAAATACGTCCACGCATCAAGGCTCTCTCCGTCGGTCACGGCAAAAGCTAACGGAAATATATGGTCGCCCGCGTCTACACCGACTGCTACTAACAATGTCCCCTCGCATTTTGTTTTCAGATGTGTACCGTCCACAACTAAGATAGGCCGACAATACTTAAACCCCTCGATACTAGAACCCAAAGCCATGAAACAATACTTGAACCTGCCAAGCGCATCAGGAACAATGTCTGTGATGGTTCCAAAATTTTCTACCGTCAACATGTAAAAGTAGGCGTGTCATTTAGAATACGACATTTCTACGTTTCCGCCGATCAATTCCAAGGCTTTCTGTCTACATTGATAGGCACTTTGATAATTAAGGTCTATGTTGAATGTTTTTTGACCTCCGCTTGTAAAACTTTTGTCGTGAAACCGCTCCCGAGTTTTATGAGGCTATCCCTTACGAAACGACCTATAGGTCCGGCCTTGGCTTGTCTATGATTGTCAGTCAATTGGTCCAATCCACAAGTGTGGGTTTCATTGTACGCGGTTATGACAAAGTTCATGCAACGTTGTCCGTCCCTTGCGTCCACATCCGAATCAACAACCTTCCTACCGACAACCTTCCATTCGCATCGTTCTGAAGTATAACATCGTAATTTTAACTTTTCCTTGTCAGACCTAACGAGTTTCCACATGTAGTCATTTTTCAATGCGTGGTAACTCATTTTATCCTTCATATCCTCCTTGTCTCTATACTTTTTACCAATAAACAATACATCTGGATTATCGGTCCGAAACGTCCCAGCATGTGGACATGGAGGAATTTGGGGCGGGTCCATTCCAGACCCGAAATGAGCACCTCTATGGCGATTAATACTTGCCATACTAAATGTGTGACCAGTTTCGGGGTTCTGGTGCAAAGGTGCTGTCAAATAACTCATGAAAGATCCCCCGATATTGAGGCCCGTTTGCATCGGTGCTTGCATCGTTGTTTGCATAAACTGCTGGTTGGTTCCATCTATGTGGAGATTATGACTAGTCTGACCAAAATTATCCCAACAAGTCCTTGCTTCAATCACTGGTTCACGCCTCCTACCACTAGTTTGCTGCCTATACGGTGTGTGGGTCGTCTGATCTAAATTCTGCCGAGACGTTCCAACTTCATTCATAGATGCACACATTCTAGCCATAGGTTGTTCACTGTAAGGTATGTGCAATGGCTGACTAATCATATTTGCAATGAATCCCCAATCGTAGCCACGTTCACTTGACAAGTCAATTACTTGCTCACCGAAAGTTCTATTCGGTTGGATGACAATTTCATGAGGGGCTGAGACTTGTGGAGTACGTACATCATGCTCACCGGAATTCCGATTATAATAAAGTTCGGGTGTAAAATCCTCAATCCCTCTATCATTTTCTTCAACTATTGGTTGTTCATTTAAGTCAAATGCGTTGTCGTTATTGTCTTCCGAGTTATCATCAGCAATAACCGGTTCAGCGTTAACACAAAGTTTGACGGGTTCTAGTCTAAGCAGATCATCAATGTACCCTAACCATGTCTCATCATCCAAAACATCAATCGGCCCCTCGTATTGTGCGTACAAAAGTTTCATGACCAATGTATTTTTTGATTCATCAATTCCTACTTTTCCACACACTTTCTGCTTCACTTCATCCAACGTCATATCAGTTTTTACACGAATCAAATAAAATTTTCCTTTTCTATAAGACCATCTGTCGCATCCTTGCTTGTATATCCACTCTCCACCAAATTCAAACTTAACGGACACAATGTTGTTATCTGTGAAAGAATTATAGATTTACATCAGTATACAGTGGAGATATGAATATAAAATAATATATAAACAATTAATATATTGTCATCATATTGTCAGTGTGATACACATATATATGTAATAACTACAAGTGCATATATGTAAGAGAGTAGTGTTTTTACCAACGTCATAGAGTACTTGATGATGACGAGGGAGAACGGATGCCGGACGGAGCCGGCAGAACAGAACTTTTATTTTCAATCTAAGGGGTGCCTCACTTCCGGCTGAGGATTTACCAGGCTGCTGTAGACAGGAAAAGATGCTCTGTTGAGCAGACCTAATGAAATTTTCTACGAGCTACCTACCAGGAGCCCCAATACAAAGCCTGGAGATTAGGCATGACACAACGGATCAGAAGGAATCGAAAACACCCTAGGGAAAGCATGCAATTCTAAGAACCTCATCAGGCCGAGGCGTACCATGGAATTCAGTTCGAGATATTCGTTCTTGTATTTTCAAACGACATTAATTTGTCGTTTGTTTCAATTTTTGAATTCACATTCTTTTTACCCATAATTTCAAAGGATGTTCTCATACTATAACAAAATACGTAATTCAAAAACCATATATTTGAATTTAATTTTCATCTTCCACTACAACAACAACACAATCAACTTTGTACCAAACCAATAAAACACATTCGGTAAACAAGTTTCGTTTATTACTACAAACAATCACATTGACATCAACCAAAATATATTTCTATCGTTATCCAAATATTTCATCACAATATATCAATCAAAATAAAATGTATCATTGACTACCCTAATTATCCAACGAATGTCAATTCCATTATCGAAATATATAATCAAAATTAATCATTTCTCTAGCCTGAAAATGCATAATTTACACTACGCTAAAAATCAAAAATTTATAACATTAACAATATTAATAAAAATCGAAAATTAATAACATTAATAAAAAATCGAAATTTTTTAACATTAAAAAAATTCGAAAATGCACATACTACACTATGCTAAAAATCGAAAATTTATAACATTAATGAAAATCGAAAATTCATATGAACAAATAACAATAAAAACAAACACAATAAATATATTTATTCAAACTTAAATAAATGCTTACCCATTTTGTTTAAAAATACAACTCCGGTGAAATAAAACAACGCAGCTCAAAAAGACAAATATGGTTTGTTTTTTTGTTTTTGTTTTTTTTGGGTATCAATTGTGTAGCAATGGTGATTTTTTTGGAACCAATGGTGAATTTTTTGTGTGATGAAACGGTGAAGACAAGAGTAGGTGAAGAGAGTAAATAAGACATTGATAAGGGTTTGAAAAGGTACGTTACCGTCCAAATTGGGGCGAAGACCGTCCAAATATGGACGGTGCTTCCTTTTTTTGTACGAAGAGACCATGTGATAGCGTCCAAATTGGGATGGTTTCAGATATTTGGACAAAATGGACGTAAACCGTCCAAATGTTGGACGCACCGTCCAAAAATGGACGAAATTCGCCCCAATTTGGACGGTTTTCGTCCATTTTGAACATTCAATATATTTGGATGAATTTCATCCAAATTTGGAGGGTTTTGACTGAATTTGGACGATTTCATCCAAATTTGGACGGTGAACCTGAAAAATAATGTCATAATCTGTCCGACCTAAAAATAAATGTCAGAGGTTAAAAGGGCCTGATTTTCCAATTTCTCCATATGCTGCCGCTTTGTAGCATTTATTGGTCCAGCCTCCGGTTGGCTTTAATGAACCGGTTGTTGCATATCAACCTTTGATAAAAAGGTTTTCCTACTGAGCAAGTTTTCAATGATGTAAAGCTTTTGATAAAGCTACTGAAGATGCTCTTATATTCATAATCGCTATGATAGGTTTGTCATCTGAAATTGAGTCGAGCATTTTTCCTTCATTTTTTGCCATGGCTTTCCATAACGTCACTGTTAGTAAGTCACCTCTATATAAACAAATTTAGTTGTTGATAAAAATACAAGAATGTAATATATTTTTGTGGGTATCATATCGGAATAGCTTACTGAGTGTTCATCAGTTTGATGTGTTTTGTGTCTACCATTTCCATTGATCCTTTGGTTTTGACCGTGGTACTTGGTTTCAAGTCAACCGAAATTCCCAAGACATCTAATAAGATGAAAGAAATATTAGCAATATTACGATAATAAAATTTTATAGTAAGATTATAATAAAACAAAAAATATCCTACTGATAATAAATGAAATATTATTCTTGGAACTTATATGTATGTGTATCATAGATGACTAATCATGCTATAAATGTATGGGTATCGGCAAAAATTCAATATTATGACATTCTTATAAGAATATAGCATTGATGTTGTAAAAAGAAATATATGAACTTTAATTTTTACCAATCAACTTCTTATCTTCTGTTGGAATATCCTTGAAGTTTGTGTAGTTGCACGTTAACTCCATCTCTCCTATTTGAGTATCAGCTTTCTTTATAGTTGTATTATACTACCCCTGTCCCAAAATATAAGTCGTTTTGGGTGTTTTCACACAGATTAAGAAACTGGTTGAATGATATAAATTTCAAATAGAAATGACTAAAATATCCTTTGACTATCATTAATAAAATGATTATAAATTATTGAAAAGTAGTTGGATTGTTAATAAATTAGGGGTAAGATAAAGAAAATAGTAATAAATACTTCATTGATAATGTAGAATGACTTATAATTTGGGACAATAAAAAAGAGGTACAGTGACTTATATTTTGGGACGGAGGTAGTAATTGACAACCAAGTCAATCTCCGGATGGATTGCCTCATATTGAGGGTTGATATGTTTTGAAGCAATATTAGAGAATATGTAAGCTTTATTGTGTTGTATAGTTTCGCTAAATACACTGAAAGCATCATTGTACAATAAAACCAATACCTTTGTTCCGTTGTTCCGTTGTTATCTTGTTGATCAGAAGTATTTTTTTCGTCCCCATTTGAAAAGAAAAAAACAAGCTGAAAAATCAATGGTACTTGTAGGAAAGAAAAAACAATATAGTTTCCTAAAATTGAAGTCAAAACTCAAGCATGCACAGAAACGACTATTATTAAAGAGTCAAAGTAAAGCAATTTCATGTATTATCAAAGAAGTAAATTATGCGTCATGCATATTAAATACGCATTATGAATTATTATAGACTCTCTTTTATTATATATATATATATATATATATATATATATATATATATATATATATATATATATATATATATATAAACGACCTCAAAGTAATAATCATATATTTCATCAACCTCTTTTTACAATCTAACATAATTGTGTTTTCCGATGACACACAAAGCCCTCCCATCATACTCAATGCAGGACTGCATATTCAGATCAAACTTTGAAGAAGATGAATAAAGATATGATTACCTCCAAAAGAACAAAGGTGCGTATGAATATGAAATTTGGGCCTTTAATATTTCGTAGGTATATATAATGTTTTCATCTTCTTAAACGTTAAAAGTATTTAAAAAAAAGAATTACAACTTCACAATACACGTTAAAGGCAAATAAGTTCATTAAAAATTATAACTAATTGATTAATTTATTTTTTAGGAATGTTAAAACAATCACGTTAAAAGTGTTTTTTATTTTTTTATTTTTATGATCAATCACGATAAAAGCTAAAAATTGGAATTTTTATTCTCTTATCATGTGTAGTGATAGTGAGAAATAGCATAAATAAATAACCAAAGAATACATATAAGTTATGATGAACGCGTTAGCTCGAAGGTCTGTGCAGTGATGGCTGGAATGACAATATAGCCGGGTTGACTGTGACTGCGCCAGGCACGGCGTAGTCTGCCAACGTTCGTCTGTCATTAGCAGCCATTATTACAAAATCAGTGATCTCCTTGGCTAACTGATCCTCAATATCTTGCTCGGCTCTGCCTGCCAGAACCGTAGAACGGAAGATCCGCCTGTTTGGCCGGACTACGGTTCGCTCGGGGTCAGGGGTGTATAGTAACGGTCCCTTTTGACTCCGAGTTTGCATAAACCGGACCAAAAACAAGTGAAAGAAACCTAAAGACTAAGAAATTAAAAGCCTAAACTAAAAATTAAAGCCTAAGAAGAGAAAAATAAATGAAAATAGTTAAGACAAGGGCTCAGACGGACGTCCAGAAACCTGGACGGGTGTCTGGCTGGAATTTGAACTAGACGGGCGTCTGGAAATCCAAACGCTCGTCCGATAGGTTGAAGAAGTGGACGGACGTCCAAATTGGATGGACGCTCGTCCAACAGGTTAAAAACGGTTCAGAGTTGAAAAAATTAGAACAGACGGGCGTCCACTGGTCTGGACGCCCGTTTGGAAGCAGAAAACAAAGCAGGAATGGAGAAGAACAGCAGGAAAAAGAGAAACAGAGAAAAAAAACAGAAAGACAGATAGAACGGAAGAACTAATCACAAGGGAACTATATAAAGAGAAGATTTTAATCCCTAACTAAAACCCTAATATCCTAATAACCTAAACTATTATCAACTAAAAACAGGAATTAAAACGAAATAAAAACAAGAAAAACGAAAAACAAAAACTAGGCAACCGTCCGGTTCCCCGGAAACGGCGCCAAAAACTTGTCACGGATTTTATGCAATGAAAAATAACAAGTAATAAATTTATAAATCCGGTATACCCCAAGTGTAGGGATCGTAGTACAGTGACTAATACCGGAGTCGGTCACAGGGAATCGGGGTATCTAGTTCAGTAATTTTCCTAAGATTGATACTATTAAAACGAAACTAAAAACGATAAAATAAACTGGACAGAGGATTGTCAGTCCAAAGCCAGGAAGGAAAGTTACGAACTTAACTAATGAAAATAAAATCTATTCTAAAAAACTAAAACGAAAATAAAATTCAAAGATCACAACGAAGAACAAGGCACAAGATAATTTCAATTAATTCTAACGTAGAACAAGCAATGATCCACCTATCTCGCAATTCTCAATTTCTACCCTAGATCGTTTAGTGAAGATTTAATGAAGATGTGGTTCACCTATCAAAGGTATGAATTCCTACTCTCGTAGATAATTCGCCTATTAATCTCTCATCTCTCGATCTTAAAGATTAACGCTTCCATAACAAAGGTGTAAGATTTCTCAATCTAGCAACCTAGAAATTTAACCTAGCAACTCTCGTTATTTCAAGGTTAAAAATCTAATCTTTACTACGGTGATCTAGGTCTAACAACGATTTTCATCAAACGTTAAACATCACAAAGCAACCATCTCTCGATATAAATTGCATAACAAATATAAAAGCATAATAAAGATACAAGGTTTAATAAAACTCACAAAACAAATCCAAAGAAGAAATCAAGTTGATGCTCGATCGGCTTCACAAGGCTTGTTCAAATTGCTTAGCCTTTATTCATCGTTGATATGCAAATAATATAAATAAAAGTAGAAGAAACGATGTTTTTGGTAGCAGGGAAACGCAGCTAGGGCGGCCCCAAGGGGCCTAGGGCGGCCAGGGATCGAATTGTGTTGCTTAGGGTTGAAAATAACGCGTCCTTATATAGATTTTTAGGTCGGTTTCGCTGAGGCGGTGCCGTGGACGCCCGTCCAGAGGGTCTGGACGCCAGTCCAGCTGCTTTGATATCTTCGAGTCGGGCCGAGCTGGATTGGACGCCCGTCCTATGTAATTTTGGACGCTCGTCCACTGAAAATCTGAACATCCTGAATCAAAAGCTCCTCTTGGACGCCCGTCCACTACTTCTGGACGCCAGTCCACTGGACGGAACATCAAACGTGCGTTCAGCTTTCAAATCTTCATTCCAATCCTCAACTTGCATCTTTCTCCTTCCATTAAACCTTCAATCAAGTATCTTTTCAGCTCCTTCAATCCCTCTCCATGACATGTAAATGTACCTTCAAAACCATAAAAACACGCAAAGTGTAAAACCATAGATAATCACCAATAAAATCACGAAATTAGCTCAAGTTTACACTTAAAGACTTTTAAAACTCATTTGCTCAATAATTCGATTAAACCCTTAATTTCTATGCAAATTATATGAATATGGGGGAAATCATTATAAAATATAACGTTATAAATCATATAAAATCATCCTTAACAACTCCCCCACACTTAAGCTTTTGCTCGTCCCGAGCAAAACAAAACAAAAACCAAGGCTCGGAAAAAGATAGACATCTCAGACGATATATCACAGATCCAATAAATCAGAGGTTCACCACTGTGTGTGTGCAAAGCCATAGAAAACTTCCACTAAATCCACACTTGAAATTGATTCTAGCAAAACTAGCTAATACCCCCTCGTAGACTAGCAATAAATGACACTCATAAGATGTACCCTACAAACGTGACATATCCCGAAAAAGATGATCGAATATATCTAGGGCCTTTCTGAAATACTCAGAGGATAATCCCTACAACATATCTATCAGTTTCTACTGGGGATAAGATAGACGATAACTTAGTCTTTCATTCATTTCATGCCATTTCTTATTGCAAGTTGATTTAACTATTTCACTTTTAAACGCACATCAGAATGAGCTATTGCCCTGTCATAGCAGAATAGGATATTCGAGATATACCCTACCTTACTCCAATCATAAGGCAGCTTCTTCTGACTGTCGTGAGCTTTTAGTCATCATAGTGGTATAGGACATACGTGGTATACCCTATCGCACTCAAATCATCGACTGGCTTTCGACACACCCAATAATTCTTCATATTTTTCAACTTTTTCATTTGACAATAAGTTACGTGTTACTTATCACATTCAAACCTTAGATATTCACAGTATATCATACTTCGGATCTAAATACAAACTATCATAAATCTCAAGATATGTACGTCGCACTAAGCACATGACTTATAAGAAAATCAAAAATCACTCCCTCGAAAAGGGGTATAACTTTATAAATTAACTCATCGCTTACTATGGCTCGTGAAAAATAGATCTCAGGTGAAACGACTAACTTATCAAACAAATGATATATAGCATCAATGACTATAAAAATAACGAACATTGCATTGAAGTGCCTACTCGGGACAAAACAAAAAACAAAAGTGTCGAATTTTTTTGAAAATTCTAGCTCATTTTGCATAGAAACATAACGAATTAAGCAAATGTTCGATACACATAAACCATTCCCCTCCCCCACACTTAAAGATCAACATGTCCTCATGTTGTGCAGAATTAAAGAAAATATAAAGGACTTAGCTGATGTTAACAGCTACGCGAATCGATGGTCAGGCCGGAGCCTACATAGTGACACTTAGAACTCGCAACCTTACAATGTAGCTCGACAAAACCGCTTGAAATACACCTGCACGACTTGACAAACACGGAAACATCTCGGGGAAAAATGGGGAATAATACCAAAATGACAAGAGATAGCAAAGACGAGTAATAGCAAAAGAAAAAGCATCCAATACATCCAAAAGTGTAAACAGAGCAGAAAGAAAAGGACGGACGCCTTATGGCTTACATGATTCAAGCGGAAAAATAAACAGTAGCAATATCAAAAGTACAACGAATCAAGTAATGACATGTAGCCAAAAATAATACAACCATAAGCTATGATAGACAAAGCAGAATCTAGAATGGAAAAATAAGATCAGGGCTGCCCCGGTGCTGCAGAATCATCAGCCGGAGGTGCTCCACCCGAAGGAGAGTCAGACTGCTCCTCATCAGACGATGACTCAGACGCGTCCAGGACATCCGCAATCGCCCGCTCAATCTCGTCTGAATAAGTGTAATCGATAACGCTCGGAGCGAAGATTCTGTCGTCCCTTACAGGCCGGCCCTCACTCATACACTTCAAAATAGTCAAGATATTATTCTGGGAAGTCCGAATATCCTCCATCCAGTTCCGCACACTGTTGCCCATACTCAACCTCATCCGGACTGAGGGAGATAAAGTAGGAAGGGAGGATGGTCGATGCGGTGCCGAAGACGAACCAGGCTCACCTGCCTCAGCCTCAGTCTGAATCTGACCAGAAGACTTCACTTTTTCCCGCTGCAAGAACCTCGGATTCTTTGGTTTATGATCGGTCTTGTACTCGGGAACCCTAGCGTCCTGACAGAGACTATGGATCAAATGCGGGCAAATCAAACACCATGTATATACCTTATGATTCATAGAGATCTCATCAAAGATGGCTTGTCCCACATCGACATTCAGCTTAAAATTCAGAGCGTATAGCATCCCAAGGTCGCCAATGTGAAAATGCGTCAGGTTATTCTTAGGTAACAACCTGTTCTGGATAAACCGACATTGGACCTTCCAATCTTCTGTCCAACTAGTAGTCACCAACTCCTTCCTATCTCCGCCCGGCCTAAGTGTCCACGGCACCTCCGGGCACACCAACAACCGTAACTCCTCCAACGGATCCTCACCGGCATACTGTTTAGCTTTAATCGCCTCCTTATAGTCCAACCCCTCAAAAGGTGCCAAGGCATACTTCTCGTTAATAACCTTGGGCGTAAATGGCACCTTTACTCCCCGAACCGTCACAACTCCGGCTACCAAATCTGTCTCTGAGCAATTGGCATAAAATTCACGGACTAACGTAGCATTAACCGGGGTCCTCGGGGTTACCATCAAAGCTCCCCACTTCCTATCCCTCAATAACTTCACAAAAAAAGGATCAACTTGAGGCTCAAGGACAGCTCGCTCGATCAACATCGTCCTCGTTAGATAATGCTTATTATAGACCTCCATCGCCGTAGGGTTGATGAATCTACGTGCAAATGGAATGGGGATAGAGGGTCTCACGTTCTTCCTAGCCGGTTCTACGTGCTCAGTTGGATCCTCGGTTCTAGGCCCCGGCTCAATGTCATCTCTCTCTTCCCGAGCCTCTGACACCCTAGTCCGCATCCTTGCTAATGGCTCATCATCAGTTTCAGACCCAGACTCAGACTCATCTCGCAAAGGAACCCTAGATTGACCTCTAGGAGGATTCTGACGTTCCCCAATATGAATGCCTCGGTTCGGATTGACTAATGTGGGGTCTACAGTCTTTTTCTTTTTAGCAGGTTCAGTAGCAACTCTCTTACCATGCCTCTTTATTACCGCTTTACGAACCATGGTGAACTAAGGCTACACAAACAACAATCCCAACCCCAGAATCAAACAAAACCACCCGTTTATCGTCCAAACGGGATTTCCCAAATAACACAACACCAAACCACAACAAACCACAATGCAGCCCATCCATCATCATCCGTAACCATCCCAGATCATCAACCAAGAAAGAAAAAGAAACCAAACACGGAGAAGAAAACAAATAAGGCAAGTTTATGTAAAAGAGTCGACTCGAAGATCGAACTCAGGAAAAATGTGAAATAATCCACGAAAAGCTTATAAAATCTTACCAAGTACGATGATAGGATGATGAATAAACGGATTTGAGGCCCAAATAACGCCAAAACAAACCCAAAGATTTGATTTTTCTTCAAAGAAAACCGCACCAACTAGGTCGTCCAATCGAATTATCTGTTGTTTGTTGGAGGATTTGGGGTGCAGAATCAACGAGAGGGGTTTGAGAGCTGTTTGTGGCACTTTGAATCGCCCAATTTGGTTTAGAAATGAAGAATTTAGGGCGAAGGAGGGCAAAAGTCGGGTTATGCAATTTAAATTTTTCAATTCGAATAAAAAAATGGAAGCAGGGGGTATATATAGATGCAGGTTTGAACGGGCGTCCATGATCATGGACGGGTGTTCAGCTGGGGATCAAATGAGCTGGACGGGTGTCGGAAATCTCAGACGTGCGTCTAGTTGTCCAAATCACGTATAGAGTTGAAGGGAGTTTATCAGACGGGCGTCCAAGAATTTTGGACGCTCGTTCACGGTTTCCAAAGGACGGACGGGCGTTCAGGAACTGGGGACGCTCGTCCAGTGCAATACATATCAGACGGGCGTCCAAAGGCATGGACGCACGTCCAAGGTAGAATGCAGCAAAACTTTAAAAAATTTCATTTAATTCAAACCCAAATTTTTATTATAATAAACTCATACAAAATTTCAAATAGCAAATAAACGTGGACAAACAAATAAAGAAAAATACTAGAACATAGTGGGTTGCCTCCCACCGAGCGCTTTTGTTTTGCGTCGTTGGCTCGACGAAACAACCTAAGAACGCTAGTCATCGTAAATTTCTGACCAATCTATCACCCGGATAAGACGGCGGAGCATGTCAATTGCCGGAGGGAAATCGTACTCATCCTGCAAACCCCATTCCTCACCAGCTACATCAACACCTCGAAAATGTTCAGCTTGCAGCACTAGCGCTAAATCTGTCAGCATTGGATCATTGAGGACTGTGTACGGACGTCCTAGAGCTGCTTGCAACTCCTCAGTAGTGAAGTCTCCACCTCCCGAACAACGGGGAACAATAAGAACATAGGTGACAGTCCTGATGCGGGTACTAATATCAAAGTCTACGTGCAACACTATAGTCCCTCCCGGTCCGTCATCTACAGTGATAAGTGGGATCCTCCTAAGGAAAGGTAACTCCTCTGGTAGAACTCCGAAATCCATATCTAGAAAGCACAACTAACTGACAGATATAAACAAAAAGAAAACTTAGTAGACTAAACTTAAATAACTAAAACTACAAAAGCACAACACAAAAAATAACGAAAGCTAACGATATCTAGGATGCCTCCTAGTGGCGCTTTTGGTTAATGTCGTTAGCTCGACACCGTTTAAAGTTCAGCCTGGATCAGGCCATTTGACTTTTCTGCCAGCCACTACCTCGTCTAGACTTTGATCAGTAGTTCGGCTGCAGAAACAGCACTTAACACATGGGGTGAAATCTTTGATAGCTTTCCAAACACGTTTGAACTTCCCCATGGTTGACTTCTTCATCTTCTGAGTCTTCTGATGACGTTTCAGCTGACGCTCCCTCTCATACTCTTCCATATCCCAACTACCTGCTAGAACTTCTTCAGATCGACCACTACCGTCATCCTCTGAAAACAGGTCGGGTGAAAACTCGTCAAATTCTTCGACTTTTGTAGCACCACACCCGAGGATATCGAGGAACCGAACAATCAAAGGCTTTTCCTTATGTTCACCAATGTAGTGCTTACACCTTTGACCATTCACACGAAACGGTTGGTTGTCATAACCGCGCAGTTCTAGAACACCTCCAGGAATAATTTGGAGAATCTCAAAGGGACCGGACCATCGTGTCCTCAGCTTACCAGGGAACAGATGTAGCCTGGAATTATATAGAAGAACTTGTTCCCCTACATGGAATTCTCTCTTCTTAATCTTGGCATCATGGAGGAGTTTCATCTTATCTTTGCTAATCCTGGCGCTTGCGTAGGCCTGGAGTCTGAATTCGTCCAACTCATGCAACTGCTGCAGTCGGTGCTTACCACAAGATTGGGAATCAAAGTTCAGAAACTTTGTAGCCCAATAAGCTCTATGCTCTAACTCGACTGGCAGATGACATGGCTTACCATAAACCATTTGATATGGAGATGTACCCATAGGAGTCTTATAGGCGGTCCTGTATGCCCATAGTACATCATCCAACTTCAAACTCCAGTCTTTTCTATGACTGTTGACCGTTTTTTCCAGGATCTTCTTAATACTTTGGTTGCTTCTTTCAACCTGACCACTCGGCATAGGATGATATGGTGTGCCAGTCTTATGACGGACACCATACTTTTCGAGCACTTTTTCTAAGGGTCGGTTGCAGAAATGTGTCCCTTCATCACTGATCAAGGCACGTGGACATCCAAACCTCACGAAGATGTTTTTCTTTAGAAATTTCATGACCGTCTTATGATCATTGTGAGGAGTGGCCTGAGCCTCCACCCATTTGGACACGTAATCCACGCAGACTAAGATGTATTTGTTACCACAAGATGATGGGAATGGTCCTATAAAATCGATACCCCATACATCAAAGACTTCGCATTCTAGGATGGGTTTCAAAGGCATGTCAAAACGCCTTGTCAGAGTACCGGTTCTTTGACACCTATCACAAGCTTTACAGAAAGCTTCTATGTCCTTAAAGATCGTAGGCCAATAGAAACCGGATTGGAAGATCTTAGCAACGGTTTTCCAAGGACCAAAGTGACCTCCAGTGGGTCCACTGTGGCACTGCTCAATAATATCACGTTGCTCAGATTCTGAAACACATCTTCTAAGCAGACCATCTTTACAGATCTTAAAAAGATAAGGTTCATCCCAAACGAAAGATTTCAAATCAGAGAAGAACTTTTTCTTCTCCTGGTAGGACAATTCTGGATCGAGATATCGGGCATGAAGGTAATTTACAATGGAAGAATACCATGGAACATCAGGGGGGCAGCCATCGATAAGCATGATATTCTCTAGAGGAAAGTAAAGATCTATATCGTCTGGATCATCCTTTTCCTCACTTAACATTCTCGAAACGTGATCAGCCACTACGTTTTCACTGCCCTTTTTGTCTTTAATTTGAACGTCAAACTCTTGTAGGGTCAGTATCCAACGCAGTAGGCACGGTTTAGCCTCTTTCTTAGTCATCAGATACCGCAAAGCAGCGTGATCCGTCCATACAATCATGTGAGTACCTAACAAGTAACTACGAAACTTGTCCATAGCAAAGACTACGGCCAATAGTTCCTTTTCAGTAGTAGTATAGTTAACTTGAGAGGGATTCAATGTGTGACTGGCATAATAGATCGGCTGGAATTTCTCTTTGATTTTTTGTCCTAAAACAGCACCAACTGCATAGTTTGATGCGTCGCACATAAGCTCAAAAGGTAGGTTCCAGTCAGGCGATATAATAATTGGAGCAGAGATTAAACGTTCCTTAAGCTCCTCAAACACTTGCTTGCAGCTCTCATCAAAATTAAACTCAACGTCTTCTTTAAGTAAAGTAGACAGGGGCTTGGCTATCTTGGAGAAGTCCTGAATGAATCTTCTGTAGAAACCGACATGTCCAAGAAAGCCTCTCACTTCACGCACATTCTTGGGATAACTCATCTTCTCGATAGCTTCTACTTTTGCCCTGTCAACTTCTATACCCTTGGCGGAGATTTTGTGGCCAAGAACTATTCCCTCATCAACCATGAAATGACATTTTTCCCAATTGAGCACTAAGTTCTTTTCCACGCATCTGGATAAGACCTGGTCAAGGTTGTCAAGGCAGTCGTCGAAGGACTGACCAAAGACTGAAAAATCGTCCATAAAGATTTCCATGCACTTTTCTACGAGCCCGTCAAAGATAGCCAGCATACATCTTTGAAATGTAGCTGGGGCATTGCAGAGACCAAATGGCATTCGCCTGTAGGCGAATGTACCATAAGGGCAAGTGAAAGTGGTCTTTTCTTGGTCAGCTGGATCAATGGGTATTTGGAAGTATCCTGAATATCCATCCAGGAAGCAATAGAATGCGTGTCCCGCCAGGCGTTCAAGCATCTGGTCAATGAATGGAAGGGGAAAATGATCTTTCATGGTTACCTCATTGAGCTTTCGATAATCGATGCAGACTCTGTAACCAGTGACAAGTCTCAATGCTATTTCCTCTCCCTTCTCATTCTTCTCAATCGTAATCCCACCTTTCTTGGGAACTACCTGAGTCGGGGAAACCCATTCACTATCAGCGATGGCATAGATGATTCCCATGTCCAGAAGTTTGATGATTTCTTTCTTAACCACCTCTTGCATATGAGGGTTGAGCCTCCTCTGGGGCTGTCTGACACATTTCGCACCCTCATTGGTCTTGATCTTATGCATACAGATGTCGGGAGATATCCCTCTGATATCTCCTACTTGCCACCCAAAGGCTTTTTCATTTTTCTTCAAGACGTTTATTAACTTCATTTCTTCTAGACGAGACAGCTTGGCAGATATAATTAAAGGAAGCTTGTCACCTTCTCTTAAAAACACATACTTAAGATGTTTAGGCAACGGCTTCATCACCAAATCTGCAGGGGGGTCTTCTAAACTAGACTTAAGATCTCCACCTTTCAACTCAACATCGCTGAGTTTACTGAGCGGTCCCACTGCCAAAGCTTCACCTTCCAACAACTCATCTTTAAATTCAGCTTCTAACTGCTCTAGACTTACCACACCATGATTATTCAAATTATCAACCAGTCGCTCATACTCCGTTGCAACAGCCATGACTTGCTTTTCCATCAAATCATCGAAGTCATCAGATGTATCCTCAATGGAAAAACCGGTTGGGGAACCAGAGGGTACTTGAGTGAATTTGGAGACAGTATAGCTTACCTCTTGATCACCAACGCGTATTGTCACTCGCCCACCATCGCAGTCAATGAGGGCTCGAGCTGTAGACAGAAAAGGTCTTCCAAGAATTAGGGGAACATTTTCATCTTTTTCAATGTCCAGGACGTACCAGTCAACGGGAAAGGTAAATCTGTCGATTTGAACTCGTACGTCTTTTAAGATTCCCGCTGCTTTCTTAGAAGATCTATCAGCGAATTGCAAATTCATGGTAGTGGGTTCTAGAAGATCGATTAAACCCAACTGTTTGCATACAGACATCGGCATGAGGCTTATAGATGCACCCAGGTCACACAAAGAGTTAGGGAAGACCAGGCCTCCCATTAACACTGTAAGCACGAACTTTCCAGGGTCACCTCTCTTGGTTGGTAAGTCTTCATAATTGATCATTGAACAATCCTCACCAATCAGCCTCTCCATGTCGGACAACTTCCTTTTTGAGGAAACAACATCCTTGATGAATTTTGTATACTTAGGCATTTCAACCAAGACCTCGGATAATGGAAGATTCACCTGAGTATTTTTCAAAAGATTCAGCACCTTTTCATACTTCTTATCCTCACTTAAAGGGATGTTGCTCTTTCGTGGTGGAAATGGAAGCTTTTTCAGATCACTCTCAGAAAAGATTTTCTTTGAGGATACATTGACAACTTTGTCTTCCAGATCCTTCCACCTAACAGCTTTTTCAATCTGTTTATTAGTCAGGGGATCAGCCTCCTGACTTCCACTTGTTTCTTCACTCCTCAGGGGATCAGCCACCTGAGGACTTCCAACTTTTTCACCTCTCAGGGGATCAGCCACCTGAGTATTCTCTTTCGGCCAAGGGGAGTGTAGGTGCTCAGCTTCCCCTCCTGCCTTATCAATGGCAGGAGGGGCTAGTGGTTTCCCTGGTGGGAAGGACCACTAACTTGAGTACCACTTCTTAAATTCATTGCACTGGCCTCCTCTCTACCGTAAGGAATTGAAGGTACGAGGTCAGTACACGGGCCTTTGTTCAAGTCGGTTTGAGCAACTTGACCACCCTTTGGATTCTTCTCAGTGAAACTGGGTAGTTGCCCTGGGGGTCTGGAAGCTAACTGCTCAGCCAGTTGTCCAATTTGCCTCTCAAGGTTCTTATTTGTAGTCATCAGGAGTTGGATACTTTTATTTTGCTCCTATAGTTTAGCCTCAAGATTGTTAGATTGGGAGGGGCCTTGAGAGTTTTGGAAATTTTGAGCATAGGGCTGGCTGGGCCGACTTTGAAATTGAGAATTTGAATTGGAAGGCCAATTCTGATTGAATCTTTGAGTAGGATTGGAAAATTTTGAGTTTTGTTTCTGATTAAAACCAGGGTTTCTATTGAAATTTTGATTCGAATTAAAATTCGAATTAGGATTGAAACTGGAAGATTGATTAAACCCGTGGTTTTGGAAATTATTCTGGCCAGAAACTTGATTAGACCTTTGATTGTTCTGGCCATAGAATGCATTTACTTCCGCATTCTGCCCGTTCACAGGACAGAATTTGGATATGTGCCCCACCTCGTCACAATTTTGACATGTGACTTGATTATACTGTCCATAATCATGAACAGCATTCACTTGATAAGGTGCATGGGGATTGAATTGACACTGGCCATTCATATGGCCAGTCTGACAGCAGTTTTCGCAGTACAGAACCTGAGGGTTCTGTGGAAAAGAGGAAGTTTGATTTATTGGATTTGAAACTTGAGATGCTGCCATCTGCTTCTGCAGCATGGCGATCAAACTTTGCATGTTTACCTCCTCTACCTTAGGAGGAGGAGGTGCTTGAATGGCTTGATAAGAGGGGGCGTAGTTGTACTTTGCAATGTCCTCAAACAGTGCCCATCCCTCATCAGGCGTTTTCTTCAGAAACGCCCCACCAGATGAACTATTGACCATGCCTTTTGTAAGCTCGGTCAATCCACTAAAGAAGGTGTTGACTTGCCTTTCCAGTGGCAAGCCGTGGTGGGGACACTTTCTAAGCAGAGATTTGAATATTTTCCAACAATCGAAGAAGGATTCATTCTCTTTCTGGTAGAATGTGAAAATCTCGTTTAAACACTGGGCTGTTTTTGAAGGTGGGAAGTATTGACTCAAGAACTCCTTTTCAAGTTCGGCCCAGGTGGTAATAGATTCAGAGGGGAGAGAGCTATACCACTCCTTAGCTTCTCCCTTCAACGAAAAAGGAAAGAGTTTCAGTTTGATGGCATCCTCACTTACTCCTTGGATGCGTGTGGTGCCGCATATCTCTAAGAACGTTATGGGGATTCTCTGACTGGTAACCGTGGAAAATAGATGCATGCTGCATCATCTGAATAAGTCCCGGCCTTAGCTCGAAGGTCTGTGCAGTGATGGCTGGAATGACAATAGCCGGGTTGACTGTGACTGCGCCAGGCATGGCGTAGTCTGCCAACGTTCGTCTATCATTAGCAGCCATTATTACAAAATCAGTGATCTCCTTGGCTAACTGATCCTCAATATCTTGCTCGGCTCTGCCTGCCAGAACCGCAGAACGGAAGATCCGCCTGTTTGGCCGGACTACGGTTCGCTCGGGGTCAGGGGTGTATAGTAACGGTCCCTTTTGACTCCGAGTTTGCATAAACCGGACCAAAAACAAGTGAAAGAAACCTAAAGACTAAGAAATTAAAAGCCTAAACTAAAAATTAAAGCCTAAGAAGAGAAAAAGAAATGAAAATAGTTAAGACAAGGGCTCAGACGGACGTCCAGAAACCTGGACGGGCGTCTGGCTGGAATTTGAACTAGACGGGCGTCTGGAAATCCAAACGCTCGTCCGATAGGTTGAAGAAGTGGACGGACGTCCAAATTGGATGGACGCTCGTCCAACAGGTTAAAAACGGTTCAGAGTTGAAAAATTTAGAACAGACGGGCGTCCACTGGTCTGGACGCCCGTTTGGAAGCAGAAAACAAAGCAGGAATGGAGAAGAACAGCAGGAAAAAGAGAAACAGAAAAAAAAAACAGAAAGACAGATAGAACGGAAGAACTAATCACAAGGGAACTATATAAAGAGAAGATTTTAATCACTAACTAAAACCCTAATATCCTAATAACCTAAACTATTATCAACTAAAAACATGAATTAAAACGAAATAAAAACAAGAAAAACGAAAAACAAAAACTAGGCAACCGTCCGGTTCCCCGGAAACGGCGCCAAAAACTTGTCACGAATTTTATGCAATGAAAAATAACAAGTAATAAATTTATAAATCCGGTATACCCCAAGTGTAGGGATCGTAGTATAGTGACTAATACCGGAGTCGGTCACAGGGAATCGGGGTATCTAGTTCAGTAATTTTCCTAAGATTGATACTATTAAAACGAAACTAAAAACGATAAAATAAACTGGACAGAGGATTGTCAGTCCAAAGCCAGGAAGGAAAGTTACGAACTTAACTAATGAAAATAAAATCTATTCTAAAAAACTAAAACGAAAATAAAATTCAAAGATCACAACGAAGAACAAGGCACAAGATAATTTCAATTAATTCTAACGTAGAACAAGCAATGATCCACCTATCTCGCAATTCTCAATTTCTACCCTAGATCGTTTAGTGAAGATTTAATGAAGATGTGGTTCACCTATCAAAGGTATGAATTCCTACTCTCGTAGATAATTCGCCTATTAATCTCTCATCTCTCGATCTTAAAGATTAACGCTTCCATAACAAAGGTGTAAGATTTCTCAATCCAGCAACCTAGAAATTTAACCTAGCAACTCTCGTTATTTCAAGGTTAAAAATCTAATCTTTACTATGGTGATCTAGGTCTAACAACGATTTTCATCAAACGTTAAACATCACAAAGCAACCATCTCTTGATATAAATTGCATAACAAATATAAAAGCATAATAAAGATACAAGGTTTAATAAAACTCACAAAACAAATCCAAAGAAGAAATCAAGTTGATGCTCGATCGGCTTCACAAGGCTTGTTCAAATTGCTTAGCCTTTATTCATCGTTGATATGCAAATAATATAAATAAAAGTAGAAGAAACGATGTTTTTGGTAGCAGGGAAACGCAGCTAGGGCGGCCCCAAGGGGCCTAGGGCGGCCAGGGATCGAATTGTGTTGCTTAGGGTTGAAAATAACGCGTCCTTATATAGATTTTTAGGTCGGTTTCACTGAGGCGGTGCCGTGGACGCCCGTCCAGAGGGTCTGGACGCCAGTCCAGCTGCTTTGAAATCTTCGAGTCGGGCCGAGCTGGATTGGACGCCCGTCCTATGTAATTTTGGACGCTCGTCCACTGAAAATCTGAACATCCTGAATCAAAAGCTCCTCTTGGACGCCCGTCCACTACTTCTGGACGCCAGTCCACTGGACGGAACATCAAACGTGCGTTCAGCTTTCAAATCTTCATTCCAATCCTCAACTTGCATCTTTCTCCTTCCATTAAACCTTCAATCAAGTATCTTTTCAGCTCCTTCAATCCCTCTCCATGACATGTAAATGTACCTTCAAAACCATAAAAACACGCAAAGTGTAAAACCATAGATAATCACCAATAAAATCACGAAATTAGCTCAAGTTTACACTTAAAGACTTTTAAAACTCATTTGCTCAATAATTCGATTAAACCCTTAATTTCTATGCAAATTATATGAATATGGGGGAAATCATTATAAAATATAACGTTATAAGTCATATAAAATCACCCTTAACAGATTGCATTTCAGGCATTTATACAATCCATTGTCGTGATCCTTTCGGTGGTGCAACTTCCATTTTCCAATGCCGGTGATTATGCTTCAGCTCAAACAACAGAAGCAACCAAAAATTCATTCGAGGAAGAGATGCAGAATGGTTCTTGCAAGGTGTTCGTTGAAATGCCCATTCAGTCCAACAACTCGTTCTCTTCCAAATGTACTGGAAAATGAACAACACAAGGTGTTTGACAAATGGACTGAACCAGTTAGAACTGGTTTTCAATCACATTTTTTGTTGTATAAAGCTTCTGAAGCTATCTTCATTTAACCTAAGGCTGGGAATTACTTGTTTGATGAGGAGGGAAAACTCCACTCGTTGAAGCTTGAAGGTTTGAAGGATACTCGACAGCTGTTTGACGCAATGCCAAAACCGTTGTCAGTTAAGCATGATATTGTGGTTTGTAGTTATAAAGACTTGGGGTATGAATATGATGCAACAAAGGTCATTAATGATTCACAGTACATGCTACATTTCAAGCCTCCATGGAAGAATTCAGGAAGACCCTTCAGGAAGTGAATATGAACAAAAAATCCGTCTCTATGGTCATGAAAGCTGCAGGTGAAATATGGAGACATATGTCTTAGGCTGAAAAGGCTCCTTTGCTGAATCTGATAAAAGAAAGACCGACTACAAAAAGGAGTTCGAGGCATATAAAAAGACATTGGCTGATGGAGCTCGAGATGAAGAAGAAGAAGATGAAGATGGAAGTGGGGAAGATGAATGTTAGAAGTGAAATGTCATGTAAAGTTTTTTGCTTTTCAAAATCCCAGATTTTGAAATTAGTTTTCCTGAAGCTAAGGGATGCTTTGTTAAAGATTAATGTCATTGTACTTTGGTTGTATGTGTAATATGTTTTGATTCTTAATGACAAGTTCAATAAATTAGGTGCCTTTAATCAATATTAAGTAGAATATCATCTTCATTTGAATATTAGTATATATAATGTGCTGAATAACCTTTCACCATTTGAGAAACTGTATCACATATCCTCACCCTGTGCTAATCTCAAGGTTTTTGATTGTGCTTCTTTTCCTTGGTCCCTCGAAAAGACTTTGGTTAAGTTTAGAGGTGAATAAACTTAACACTTAATCTTTTTGGACTTTGAGCAGATCAGCTGACTACTAGTCTGCTGACTATGCAGTCTGCTGATTCTGGTGCAGCGGAATAATACTTAAGCCTTTTACTTCTTGTTAAAATGATGATACCAAGCATTGGATACTCAGTAGTGATGTGTGTGAAATCAGTAGTACTTCAACAGATAGATGTTGTTGTTATGATGTAAATAAAATGCATAAAGTAAATGCAGTAAAATAAAGTAGAGCAAGATTTATAGTGGTTCCAGGTAGTGTAATCCTGTCAGTCCACTCTTCTCGTGTGATGTTGGAGGAAATTCACTAAAGTCTTTTGAGGTTGCAGTTACAAAAGTCCCTAAGTTGTTTGTCCTTGACCAATAACACTAAGAAACATGTAGAATTGCTTCTCCTAAGTATTACACTGGTCTTTGAAGGGTAGAATTTCCTCTTCACCAGCTCCACCACAAAACAACGGTCCTTGACACCTAAGTAGTGCTTCTCTATCTTCAGGTTTCTTTTAAAAAGAGAGGTTTGAATCAAGAAAGTGATTCAACTTCAGCAAGCTTTTGATCAAGATGGAAAGATCAGCAGCTTAAGTTCTCCAAGTGTGTATGCTAGCTTGATACTTGGATGCAGGAACACTTGAAGAATTTTTGGATAAATCTTATGCTCAATTCAGCAGGGTATTATGCTTTTGATTGCTTGTAAGTTCGGTAGTAATTCTGGTTCCGGGGGTCTTCTATTTATAGGTGAAAATTCAACGTTTGAATTTGAATTTTGAATCTAACCGTTATTGGATTTCACTGATTGTTCTCTGAAATTCCCTCTGTTGTACATTCTGACACTGTCAGTGTCCTTCTGACAGTCAGTCTATCATCCAATGGTTATTCCTTAATTAAATCGGCTCTGAATACTTTGTAACATCTTTTTAATCACCACCATTGATTGAATGATTAATCCAGTGCTTGAAATCCATCCTTATCCATTTAATTTTCCAGAATAGTCCTAGGATCGGATTAAATTAATTTATGTATACTCAACTGATAGTTGTTCATGAGTCTGCTGGTCTTGAATGATTACTTCAGCTGACTGCTTCTCATATAACTTTTCTATATGAAGTTAGAATACACCATTTTAACCATAACTAAGCCACATTCATCACATGTCCTTTTTGTGAACTTAGACCTTCTATACAAGGTGTATGTGATCAGTTTAGGCCATCACATACTTACCTAAATTTTGATCCCATATCCTTGACTTTTAAGTCTTCATTACTAAGTTTGAACCCTTAGCCTTCAATCTTCAACACTGAGTTTGGTCCCTCCGCCTTCAGTCTTCAGCAGGCCCTAGACACTCTACTGAAAACCTAGTCTAGATAAGTCTGCTGAAGTAGTCAGCTTACCTCTTTACAGTGCTTGTTTGATCAAACGTATACAATGATCGTACTCTAGTAATCCTATACATTCATTCTAGACATCTTTTTGCCTTTGCCTTATAACAGCTAGTCTGGCACTCATCATTAAAACTAAAATATTTCTAACACTTTCTTAGACCATACAACAGACATAAGTTTGATTTTCATACCAGGAAATGTGTGTTCCTAGGTCTCAGTGATCATCGTAACATGATTTAAGTGTTTAGATGCTACTGGTAGGGTGTCCGTTATAAATCTGGTTTTCCTAAAAGCATATTTACTCATTCTGAACCAACTGGTGTTACATCTGGTTACTCCATTACCCTTCCTACACATTCTGAATCTGCTGCATCCTTTGTTGATCCTATGATCACTCAGTCTGAAGCATCTCCAACATCTTCATCCTCTATCTCCTCATCACCATCCAAAACATCCATCTTTTCTACTCCTACCACTCTTAATCAAACTCCTTAACCTACTATTGGCTTACCCTCTGTGATATTTGAAGATGATCTTCTCATTTTTTTTTCTTCCTAACCTGTTCAACCTGTACATACAGACTAGGTCTAAAAGTGGTATATCCAAACCCAAGACCTACTCTTATCTTATTGTCCATTCTTTTTTAGTACCAGAACCTGCAACAATTTTTGAAGCATTGTCTCAGCCTCAATCGTTGAATGTCATGCGGTCTGAGTATCAGGCTCTCATGAAGAATCAAACCTGGGAGTCGGTACCCTTACTTCAACACAGAAACTTATATGGTAATAAGTGGATTATTAAAGTTAATTTCATCCAAATGGGACTGTGGATAAATATAAATCAAGGTTAGTGGCCCAGGGTTTAAATAGAGTTATGATGTTGATTTTCATAAAACTTCCAGCCCTCTGATTAAGCCTTGTTCTATCAAAATCATCATGGAAATTGTAGTCACTAACCAGTGGGAATATTCAACAAATTGATGTGCTTCTTCAATGGGCATCTGCAGAAAGACATATACATGCCTCAACCTATTGTTTTGTTGATTCTACCAAGCCACATCACGTGTGTCATCTCAAAAAGGCTCCGTGTGGCCTGAAGCAGGCTCCTAGGGCATGATTTCAGACTCTCAGAGATTATCTTACTACTTTATGCTTTAAATAAATCTACTTTTGATACTTCCTAGTTCATTTTTAAATAGCCTTCTGTTACTCTTTATGTGTTAGTACATGTGGATGACATTTTGGTGATAGGAAATTCATCTTTTGTTATCTTCTTTTTCATTGGCAAACTGCATCAACAGTTTGCTTTAAAATCCTTGGGATCTATCAGTCACTTTCTAAGAGTTGAGGCCTACAGAGACTCGTCTGGTTTGTATCTTACACAGGCTCACTTGTGTGCACAGTTACTTCACAAATTGGGGTTGGATAATCTCAAGCCTTTCTCTACCCTAATGATGGCTCATTATCATTTGACACCAGATTCCGGACCCACTTATGTCTAATCCAACACTATATAGGTGTGCTATAAGTGCTTTACAGTATTTGACTTTGACTAGGCTGGATATTGCTTATGTTGTGACTACTTTGAGCCAGTTTATGTCCTCTCCCACTATTGATCTTTGGCAAGCAGTTAAGAGACTCATGAGGTATGTTAAGGGTACTCTTAAACTGGGGCTACACTTCAGAGATTCCCTTACTCTTCCTATTTCTGGACATTTTAATGCAGACTGGCCATTTCACCTCATGATAAAAAGTCTGTTAGTGGTTATTGCATCTGTCTGGGCCACTGTCTTGTTGCCTGGAACTAAAAAACAGCATGTAGTGTCTAGATCTTCCACAGAGACATAATACAAGTCATTGGCATTAGCAGCAGCTGAAATCACTTGGATCAAACACTTGCTTCATGAGTTGGGGATTCTTTTATCTCACACTCGTGTACTTTGGTGTGACAACACCATTTCCGTTTTCTTAGCTCACAATCACATGTTTCATGCTAGGACCAAGCATATAGAAGTTGATGACCATTTTGTCAGAAACCAAGTTCTTGCCAAGCAGCTTCATGTTCAATTTGTTCATTCCTCCAGTCAGTTAGCAGATACATTAACTAAGCCTTTGGGGACTACAACTTTCACCACAGCTAAGCAAACGCGTTTTCGCTTGAGGGGATGATAAAGCTATGTGATAAAATGTTTATTTTAGTAGTGTGATAATTTTATTGTCTTTTGTATAAGTGTGCATGTGGGGACACTTGTTACTCTCTAAGAATGTATAGGTGTAATGGTTGTCATAACAACCATCTCTTTCTTTTCTTTATATTTGTAGAACATTTGGTTGTAGTTGTAATCAAGATGATGATGAAGTAATAGATTAATATTCTTCTCTCCTTACTACATTTCTGCATTTTATTATTATAAGGTCATATTTGTTCTTGGTAATCAACACCATCTCTATTGATATCTTTCAAGAATTGTAATTGTTGTCACTCATCAATGGCTGAACCAACACCATAGATGGATTCTCATTGGGATGAATATAGAATGGACTTGAAGGGCTCAATTCTTGCTTCTTTGCTGCCATGGCTATCAAGAACATAAAATCGACACTAGAATATAACAAAAAAACGATCTGAAACTGATCAAGAAGAAATAATTAACACAAAATTCTCTCAAGAATCTGTGAAAATCACAAAGAATATGAAGAAAACTCTCAAGTTTCTTCTTGGATAAGAGTAAAAACACAGAAAGTAATGAAAACTCTCAAGTTTCACGCTCTGATACCATGTTGAAGTTGTGAAAATAAAGAACACAAATAAAATAAAATGTGGAATTCTTATTACTCAAAGATAATGAATGAGTTAAGTTACAATGCTGCTAATCATGGGGTATTTATAGTATCATACACATCATGATTTAGTTAAAAGGAAGTTACATGGCAGTTATAACAAAATAACTGTTTGTCTATACTACTCGGATGATTGTTGTGTGGTTAGCTGAGCTGACTTCTTCAGGTCTGATGTGCTGACTCTGTTGCTGAGCGGAGCTAAGCTAAGCTAAGTTGTTCAACTATGCACATCCTCTTACATGAGCATTCTTTTATCCATATACTGTAACAAAAGCTCCCCACAAAACTATTTTTTCCATTCTTAATTTGGTATGAAAAAATTATGTCAAATGAAGAGAGATTGAAAAGGAAGATGGCTAATTCTGATGTATGTGAGAGATGTTCTACTCATTGTGACGGTATTGACCATATATTTCGAACTTGTCCCTTTGCTTGGGATATTTGGACAGCCAATGACACTTTGAAAAGCTACAATAATGATTCTATGTCTTGCAATGAGTGGATGATTGCTAATGCTTCTTATTCTAGAACGATCAGAATTGGGACCTTTTCGGGCCCTAGGAATACCCTTTTCATGTTTGGCTTGTGGTAAATTTGGTAAGACATAAATTGCTTTATTTTTTTAGCATAGGAAGAATAGAATACATGATTCAGTAAATTCTATTCTTTTTTGTTCTCAAGAATATATTAATGTTTGTAGTCCTGTATTGATTTCATTATTTGTTCAAGAACCGCATTGGATTGCTTGGGAAACCCCTCCTGAGAGTTGGATCAAAGTTAACACTGATGCTACTTGTATTGAGTTTGATGAGGATGGTAAAGGTCTGATTACTATTGGTGAGGTCTTCAGAGATGGAGAAGGAAGATGGATCATAGGTTTTATGTTGCGGAGGGATTCTATTTTCCTTGCTGAGCTGATGGTTGTTAATGAGGTTATTTGGAATGTAGGAGATTATGGTGTTCTAGCTCTTTGAGTTGAGTCTGACTCCCTTGCTGTTGTGTTGGCTATCAACATTAAGCGCAGAGATTGAAGATGGAAAACCATCATTGATGACATTGCTGGAATACATACATACATACATACATACATATACATATACAAGATATGCAGTATTCTGCTTATGTTTGTATTAGCTAGAAAATGCAAGTGACTAGAGAGCAAATTCACTATAGTCAATAAACATTCACGTTTAACACGTACATAGTTTCTTTTTTTAGCAAGCAGCTTTGAGGGATAAAAGCTTTAACTAAGCTTAGTATAATGGATTTAGCAAAAGCATTCACAGTTGCTATCTTTATATTCAGTAACGTTGAAAAACAAATACCTTCAATAGTGCCTGCTGTGCATTCAAAAAGTAAATAATGAAATTTGTACACAATTCAATAATAAATAAATAAAAGGATTACTCCGATCCCTCTTGTTATATATGTAAAACAAAACAAAAAAAAACCTCATAAATAACGGTAAGAATCCTCATCCTTAATATTATTAATTCGGACAAGACTTTCCTTGTATGCAGTAGTAGTGACGCATGGTTGAAAGACACCGAGCTCCACCATGATGTTTTTAGCATGGTCAAAGCGAAACAGTCTTCCGGATGTCTTTTCTTGGAAAAGGAACTCACTTTCCCAACAACCAACTGGCACGGTGTAACGGTCATTGATGTTGGTCGACAATAATTTAGTCCAAGATCTTCTTGAGGGGGTAGTAGAACTGAAACTATTCAACACCCAGATATCGCAGTATGATTTTTTTCCAACACGATGAGCAATCCCGAGTGCAACGGTTTCTTTAAAAGGAAATACCTTGCAGTATTTGCTGCGGTACCGACGGTCTATGTCTCCCCCAAGTTCATCATCTAGTGAAGGAGACATCGGTATGATTTCATACGTTTCACTGCTCATATCAAACAAAATTAATTCCCATTTGCTTGGTCCACTTAACGGGGATACAACAGCGCAAACAATTCTATTGTCTGTGAATGGAAGCCTACAAGCTACGTCGGCAGGATCAACATTACACATCACGAAGAAATCATGAGAATCCAATTTCTTCCACGAATCCTTACGCAGGCTATACAACTCCATCTGTGCAACACAGGCTTCAAATTCGCCACCAAACACCATCCGGAGGATCTTGTAGTCATTTGTTTTGGGATCGAAACCGAACCCAACAGTACAGTAACTAATCCGTCTCTGTTTGCGAGGTAACCAGGATTTCGGGATTATCTTGGACTCTTTAGTTGCCGGATTCCAGAGAACAATATCTTCATTAGCACGATCAGTGTATAAGCATACTATGCCATTGCAGGATCCATCTAACAATCTGGGAAACTCATGCTTCATCATCTTTTGCGAGGCAACATCATTATCTGAATAACCTCCATTTGGCGGGGGAGGTGGGAGGAAATGCATAACACATACCCCTTTGAAGAGATTGCATGTACCCACAAGAATCTGAGACACTCTATAGTTTTGGAGATGTAAAGAGATGAATCTTTCACTATAGCTAAGATGGTGGTTCCATGACTTGCATACGCACCTGAATCGTACTAAAGATTTCACTGGCAGCCTTGATAGAATTTCATCTACTACTTCATTAGGTAGGGAGTGAGTAGACAGTGTTCCGAATTCATCTCTTGCCCTCTTGTTATGCCTCCTAAGGTAGACTGAAACTGCAAAAGCCATCCATCAAATAGCCACAAAAAGGCATAGAATGACTAAAAATCTTTACTTTCACATAATCCAATGGAAAAGCTATAAATCTTGCATGTACCAGTAACACAAGGGGAAACTGTTAGATTATGTTCCTTCTCTTGTGTTCTATAATAGATTATTATACTTAGTCTTTTATTAGCCCTAATATCTATATAAATCAGTGGCTAATCTTCCCTCCTTTTCTGCTGAATAATGCATGGAACACACTGGTCCAACTGGCCGTTAGAACAGTGTTTCTTGCTTTTTACTTTCTAGCCGTTGGACCACTTTTCTATAAATAGAAGTGAGAGGGTTGTTCTATTGTAATTAGCTTTCTATTCTAATATTAAGAATACTCTCCTCATTGCTTGAGTTCTTACATGGTATCAAAGCCTTAGGTTCTCTTTTTTCGAAAAATTCAAAATTTGTGGAGTTGCACAATATTCAAGCAGCTTACAAGCTCAATGGAAAGAAATACCTCAAGTGGTCCCAGTTTGTTAGAACATTCTTGAAGGGAAGAGGTAAGATCACTCATCTTTTGGGGACTGGTGCTTCTAAAACTGATCCTAGGTACTCCTCCAACTGGGATGAGAAGGACTGAAGGACTCCATGATTATGTCATGGCTCTGGAGCTTTATGACTATAGAAATCAGTGATACCTGCAATGATCCTAGAATCTGTCAAGGAAATCTGGGACACTGTCAAGCAAACCTATTATAAGGTGAATGATGCTGCTCAAATCTATGAGATAAGAGCACAGATTCAAAACACCAAACAAGGTAACAAATCTATTACTGAATATTCTGGTCTCCAAGGCATGTGGCAAGAACTAGATCACTATCAATGTATTAAGATGAACGATGGTGATGATGATGCCATTTTGAGGAGATTGATGAAAAAAGAAAGGATTTTTGCCTTTCTTACTGGTTTGAACTAGCATTTTGATCCTGTCATGGTTCAAATCTTGGAGAAGGAAGATCCCCTACTTTGAATGAAACCATATCCATTGTCAAAACAAGGAAGGAAGAAGTGTCATGATTGACACTAATTCTATTGAAGGCTCTGCTTTGATAGCTAAGCAAAGAAACCAAGGATATCGCAAGACTAATGAGTCAAATGGATACCTAGAAAAGAATTTTCCTTCTCAAAAGGAAAACTTGAAACCTGACAGAGATAACATGTTCTGTACTCATTGCTAAAGAAGGTCTCTATGTTTTAAAGGTTGAATATAATGAACATGCCCAAAAATTATTGGGGAGAGGCTATCCAAACAGCTGCTCATCTCATGAACAGAATGCCTACCAAGGTACTTGAAAAAAGGAGTCACATTGATGTTCTTACTAAAATGTTTCCAGATTTCCTAAAATCAAGGAGTTCATCCTAAAGTGTTTGGATGTGAGGCCTTTGTCCACATACATCAACCTAACATGGGAAAATTACATCCCAGATCTGTTAGATGTGTGTTCATTGGGTACTCCAACACACAGAAGGGATACAAATGCTATCATCCTCCTACAAAGATGACCATTATATCCAAAGATGTTGCATTCTATGAGATGCACTCCTATTTCACAGGGAAGTCTCTCATTCAGGGAGAGAGCTCTATGACAGATTCTGATAGAGATATGTTCATTCTTAACATTGATTCAGATTCATCAAATACTGATGAGAAAGAACACAGTCTTGTCATTGATCCTAATCATGAATGTCCTGCCACTGATCAAGCACCAAATGTTCCCACCACTGAACAGGAATCTGATGTTCCTATTGTGAATAAGAGCAAAGAAAAAACTCCCATAATTTATACCAGAAGAAACTGGCTTAGATTAAAGGATGTGATTCCTACTGAGGGAGGCATGTCTGATACAAGTGAACATAAAGTCCCTAGTCCTCTAATGGGGAAGCAGACTCTGGTGATTCTGAAAAATCCTCGCATTCTGATGAGAAAGGCCCTACTTTCACTATATCAGAACCAGGAGGCAATAGTGGTTCCCCTCTTGAGGAACTCCCTATTGCCTTGAGAAAGTCCACTAGGGCTTGCACCTTGCATCCCATGAAAAACTTCTTATCCTATGATAAGATGTCTAGCAATCAAAAGAAATTCATGAAAAGCCTTCTTGATAGTTCTGTTCCAAAGAGATTATCAGAAGCTTTAGAAGATGAAAAATGGGTTAAAGCCATGAAAGAAGAGATGAATGGAACATGGGATTTAGTCACCCTTCCAAAGGATGCTAAGGCTCTGGGATGTAGATGGGTTTTTACCATCAAATATAGATCTGATGGATCTATTGAAAGATATAAGGCAATACTTGTTGCCAAATGGTACTCTCAAACCCATGGGTAGACTATTTTGAAACCTTTGCCCCTATAGCTAAGATGAATACTGTCAAGGTTTTACCATCCTTAGCAGTCAACTTTGACTGGGATTTACATCAATATGATGTCAAAAATGCCTTCTCCAAGGGATTTAGAGTAAACCATCTTCATGGATGCTCCTCCTAGATTCCAAAATGAAAAGGGGAAAGTGTGCATGTTGAAAAAGGTTCACTAGGGCATGGTTTGGGAGGTTCACTAAAGCCATGATTAGTCTGGGTTATAAACATAGTCAGGGAGACCATACTTTGTTTATAAAACACAACACATCTGGGAAAACTTCTGTTCTCTTAGTGTATGTTGATGATATTATCATCATTGGTGATGATATTGAAAGTAACAGAGAGCTGAAGCGCTTCCTGTGTACAGAATTTGATATTAAAGAGTTGGGAAGGCACAAATACTTCCTAGGAATTGAGGTTATATACTCAAAAATGGGAATCTTTATCTCCCAGCAGAAGTACATCCTTGATCTCCTCAGAGATTGTGGCAAATTGGGGTGTAAACCTATGGCCACTCCTATAGAACAAAATCGGTCTTAGTCTTGCACCTGAGGATGAGTCTGTGGACAAATCCTCCTATCAAAGGCTGGTGGGGAGACTAATATATCCGTCTCACACTAGGCCTGATATATCTTTTGCTGCGAACATTGTTAGCAGGTATATGCAAGATCCTAAAAGATGCCATCAAAGAGCAGCAGATAGGATTGTTGAATATCTAAAGACCTGCCCAAGAAAGGGAATTCTGTTCAAGAAAGGTGATCATGAGATGTTGGAGGCCTTCACTGATTCAGATTATGCAGGCTATATTGATGATAGGAGATCTACATCTGGACACTGCATATTTCTGTTTAGGAATCCTATGGCATGGAGAAGCAAGAAGCAAAGTGTTGTGGCTAGATCTATTGTTGAAGCAGAATTCAGAGCACTAGCTATTGGGATGTGTGAACTAATTTGGTTAAAGATCATTTTGGATGATCTCAGAATTCAAAGACAGATGCCTATGGTTCTCTACTGTGATAATCAATCTGCCATTGACATCTCCCACAACCCAGTTCAACTTGACAGAACAAAGCATGTGGGAGTGGATAGGCATTTCATTAAAGAGAAACTGGACACAAAACTGATCAAACTTGTCTTTGTCAACTCTCAAAACCAAACTGCTGATGTTCTCACCAAAGGACTGCCTAAGAAGAACTTTCAATACCTCCTAAGCAAGTTGGGCATGATTAACATCACCTCTCCGGCTTGAGGGGGGTGTTAGATTATGTTCCTTCTCTTGTGTTCTATAGTAGATTGTTATATTTAGTCTTTTATTAGCCTTAATATCTATATAAATTACTGGCTAATCTTCCCTCCTTTCCTGCTGAATAATGCATGGAACACACTGGTCCAACTAGCCATTGGAACAGTGTTTCCTGCTTTTTACTTTCTAGCCGTTGAACCTCTTTTCTATAAATAGAAGTGCGAGGGTTCTTCTATTGTAACGAGCTTTCTATTCTAATATTAATATTACTTTTCCTCATTGCTTCATATCTTACAGAAACCCCACATATAATCTAAGGAAACATTGATGAATGAAGAGAGTCAACTCACGTGACGCATTCACGAGTATTTTGGATAACCGATTGACATTGGAGGATGACCTCCTCTTCCGTACGATCCCAGGCCATTTCACAAACTTGGTGAGGTGCTCCTTCAAACATTGAGCTCCGCCCATTCGTACATGCTTCGGATATTTCTTGAACGATGGGTTCACAACCTGCTGTCAATCGTTTGAAATATTAAATGATACATTCCTCAGGTATCCATAAAAACAAATACTTGAAAAAAATTACAAACAATTAATCATACTGGTTTCCTTGGGAAAACATATATGAAGCTAATCGTGCATAACAAAGAGGAAGATAAAAAGTATACGGTATGATTAACTATAGAGAAAATGAACATGGGACCTTAGTAATCGAATCATTTGGCATTGTTCTCACACAGGAGCATTGAATCCTCTTTGTTGTACAAGAGGATTCGTGTCCCTCGTTGAGCCTTACACCACTTCTTTTTGAGAAACCTTGTGATTCAGAGGCCAAATCCATAGCCCTGGAAAACTGCATCTTCCTGCAGGTAATTTAAAACAGATTGAAGCGTTTCAGCAACCAGAAAGGGAAAGGGAGACACCACTCATGTCGATGCTCACATAATCGGTATACAACAACATGCATGGAAAGAACACACACACACACACACACCTGTCATTATCGTCTATCAATTTTGACACCTCATCCTCCGACATTGCACATTTCTTTATGCAAAACCCTGAAAAGTGTAAGAGCAAGTGAGCAACATTGAAAATTCAAATCAGAATGACAAGTAACAGCTAAGACAACAAGAGATTCAACAGGATAAAGATGAAATCCATGTCTTCCATAATCAGTAGCCAGCACCAAAGAGAACTCTTTTTCTAAACAATAAAACTTTAATTCAAGATATTCATGAAAGCTCAAAACAAAAACTAATCCTTGTATTCTCAAAGTACAAAATCAAACAATAGGGAATCATGCTTGAATTTATTAAAACAAAACTAATCCTCGGTATTCTTCCACAGCACAGAAACAAATAAAAAGGAATTATGCTTGAATTTCATTCACAAATTTTGTTTTTCTTCAAATAAAGGGAATTATGCTTATATCTCTTTCACAAATTTTGTTTTTCTTCTTTTGCTTCTTCTTTTGCTTCTTCTTTTGAAGTCTTTCTACCACTTAAAGTTCTGCCCTAATTACCAATTCAATGCAATTTTGGATTAAAAAATCAAGAAAAAACACAAAAACCTTCAGAATTTGTCTAAATAGAAGAGGGGATAAACTCTGGCAAGGCAAGATATGCAATAAACTCCCCTTGGATAATCTCCTATTAAATTAATTGCAAGCAGATGCTATTAAACATATATAATAAGAACCAATTACAAATGAAGGCATAAGGGTGTTCAGCCAACAACGTTTTCATCTCATTTCTCTATTCCACTTAAATAAAACAAAAAAAACACAAAATAAATATATAAAAGTAGCAAAATAAAAACTTTTTTAATTAAAACTTATGAATTTATGTCAAAGAATATATAGTAACGATGCTTGCACTTATGAATCATTTTTAACCTAAATATTATAATATGTTGACTATTAACAGAATTATAACCTAGCAGGATCTCGTTTCACCTCATTTTTAAATTTAGAATCACAGACTGTTGGAAGAATAATAATTGGTGTTGCTGTTTTTGGCCTGATTTATTTTCGTTGATTAACAGTTGATTGATTTGCTTTCATCGTCTTTATTTTTCCGTATTGTACAGCTGGTTAGATGCTTTAGGATTTCTTTATCTTTCATTTTTAGTCAAGCAGGGAAGGGGTGCAGTAAGGTCAGAATATTCTTGCTGACTTACCTTAGTGAAAACCTTCCTTGATAGGTTTTCTAGCAGTCAGGTTTTTCTGCTATAAAAACCTTGTACAACTTTTTCTGATATATATATAAAATACTATTGCTTTCGATCTCTATATGGTAATCACCAAGAGTCTAATTTGACAAGTTCCCCAGGCAAATGGCAATATGCAGAGCTAGTTATTAGCAAGGAGAGGTTGATCTCACGATAACCTATCATTACTTAAACATCTATATTGATGAAATCATCATCAGAGATTGATATTGGCGATATACCAAAGTTGAAATAAATTCTTAGCAGCTGAATTTGAGATTAAAGATTAGGGAAATCCAAGGTTTTTTTTTTGGCTTGGAAGTGGCTCGATACAAGGATGGTATTCTGATGACGCAAATGAAATATACCTTAAATCTACCGAAAGAATTTGGCATGTTAGGATGCAAACTAGTGGATACTCCTCTAGATGTTAATCATAAAGACTGGGAACCATTTCTGAGGATAAGAGTTTTGACAAGGAGAACTACCAAAAACTGGTTGGAAAGTTGATTTATTCACATACCAGGCTGGATATTTCTTTTTCCACTAGTGTTGTAAGCTAATTCTTGCATGCAAGTAAGCAAGGGCACTTGAAAAGTTGGAAGTTGAGTTAGGAATTACTCCCTCCGTTCCAATTTATCTGAGGCAATTGTCAAAATAATTTGTTCCATATTATCTGAGACAGTTACATTTCCAAAGCAATATTAATGATATTTTTCCTTACTTTACCCTTATTTATTGCAATAGGGTAGATCAAAAAGAATACCACATTAATTATATTTAAGGACTTTTAAGTCATTTCATAGTAAAGTCAAAGCATTAATTCACTTTTCTTAATATGTGTGATTTTGACAACTGCCTCAGATAATTCGGAACGGAGGGAGTACGAAATACCTTAAAAGGAGTCCAGGGCAAGGACTTCTGTTCATGGTGGACAGACTATCAACATCAAGATGGTGTTTTGTCTGTAGATGGTAATCTTGTCTCCTAGAAGAGAAAAAACAAGTGGTGATTACTGGGAGTAGTGATGAGACAGAGTTTCTAGCTGAGGCCATTAGAAATTGTGAACTCCTTTGGGTTAAAAGGGTCTTAAATGAGCTCAAAGGAACCTTTCAGGCTTTACATTAATAGCAAAGCTATGATAGACATTTCACATAATCATGATAGGACCAAACACATTAAGGTAAAGGTAGATAGACGTTTTATCAAGGAAACCATAGAGAATGGAGTAATGTGCCTTATCTATGTTCCAATAAGGCTTTAGAAAGCTGACAGACTCAAAAAGAGCCTACCAAGATACAAAGATGGAACTGTGCAGTATCTTTCCACCAGTTTTGTGGGAAGTGTAGGAAGCTTTTGTTATTTACGTTCTAATTGGTATAAGTGTTGTAGTCAACCTTAGAGTTAGGCTGTTAGTATGTTTGCTTCCCAATGTAACCAACAGGCTATCTAAAGTTTAAATTGTTGGACATTGATATCAGCATCGTCACCGTATTACTCGTATAAGTACTGTAAGCCTCTTATACTCAAATTGGATGAAAACATTACTTTCATCCTATGTTAAAGCGTTTAAGAAACCTAACAAGCTCACCATAAATAAAGTGCAAGTATGTTAACATTAGCACTCACGAATATAACATTTTAAATCAAGATATACCATTCTCTTATGCTTAGTTTCCATAAAAATATATGTCGATGCAAAGGGAAACACAGGAGAAAAGAAAACATCATGAGATTAGGAAAAATCTTGTAACGTTTAAAGCATGTGACTTTTTGCAAATCAGAAGAACATGGTCTTAAGTGGAAATTGTGGTTTTGAAAGATATTTATGTCAGTTAGAAATTTGAGCTTAGAGTAGATTTTGGTAAAGTCGATGCTGATGTTATTTTTCCGTTTCAATTGAAATCATACATGTTGATGTGAATTTCAGTGTCATATTGTCTCTGTCACATGCTTGCTGAGTTCCTCGAGGGATGCACTAGAGGTCTAATAAGCATAAGCATACCACGTAGGCAGTACATATTACATGGAGAAATAGAAACAAGGGAAATTAAAGCGATAATGCCAAATTTCAACATTGTTTAGTAAAAAAACTAATCTTCTGGGGCATTCAACTGAAATTTCCATCTTCATGTAGAAAATTCGGTTCTTTTGTAACTCATCCATTGAGTTCTAATTTTGTTTTTTTAATTTCACATTCATATCATTCATTAATAATCTTCATTGTCAATTATTTCCTCACAAATATTCCCCAAATGTATTTATACTCGGAAAACTAACACAAGAACAACCCACCACACAATTAAGAGGTAAGGAAAAAACTTCTCTTTAAAACATAGCACACAATAAAGCAGTGAAAGTAAATGATGGACATACAACTACAACCTAACCAAAAGAAGTAAAAATAAAAACAACGAGCCATGGATCTAATTAAAGTAAAGTACGCATAAGTAAGGGAAGAGCAAGTCACCAGGATTCTTGTTAAGCGATTTTGATAAGAGCTCTACAGAATGGGCAAGACTGTAATCTCAACGGGACAGTAGTCTTTCTCCGTATGTTGTTCATAAGCTTAGAAACACATTAAAGCAATCAGTTAGACAAATATAAGCTAATGCTCATCAGAATGGAAACGTTCAGATAAGGAATCGTACAGGAAAGGCCGGATGATTAGCATCCATCGTTGCAGCCTGCGAACATAAAAATTAAGACTTTCGTTCATATATACATCAAATAATTACTGACAAAATCCAATTACTTTAATACAAATCGAATGGAAAAAGAAAAAAAAACTGCTTCAGAGAAACAAAATCCAACAAAAATCAGAGATTGAAAGCAAAAACTATCCAGCTTGCCCACCATTCGCATACAAATAAAAATAAAGAACTTACAATTTTCGTTGTCGACTGCTTTCGGAGATTCACAACCTTTTCCGCCTTGCCCACCATTAATCTCTCTGCAGAAATAGTGTGCGCGTTTTTTTTTTTTGAATGTCTTGAAAGCTCTAAACTTTGGGATGTGGTAAATAGAGTTGATTGTTAGATGATAGAGAACTTTTTTTTTTTTTTTTGATAAATTAGTGATAAATTAGATGGTAGAGAACTATTCGAGTGATTGGTAGGAGTACGACTATTTATTTATAAGATTTCTGTGTATCCGAAAGACATATACTTATCTTAAAAAAAAATGTATATATATATATACTTTTCTTTTTATTTTCATGTTTGATTTGATATGGGTTTTCTAAGGAAAAAGGTTTTCCAGCACGGAAATTTTATTATAGTCCTGGATCAAGTATGATTTGGTGATCCAGGGCCAATAGAAAAGCAACAAAACACACAAGGGTCTACCGTGTAAAATATAAATGTCATTAATTTACATTTTTACCTTTCTTATAAGGATTTTCATTGGTGGACAAGTGTGACATGGTGATCCTGGACCACCATAAAACCACTGTTTTCAGCACAATAAGGAAAAAGGTTTTCCGAAAAAAAGGAAAAGGTTTTCCTTTTGTGAAAGGGATTTATATATATCCAAAAAATAAAAATTAAAAAATAAAAAAAAATGAATTTTTTTACAATAATAAGTAAAAAGAAAAAAGATTATTATATTATACAATAATAATAAGTAAAAAGAAAAAGATTATACAATAATAAGTGTTTTTAATACCAAAAAAATAATAAGGCTTCGTTTGTTTCGCCAAGAGTTTTTTTAGGGGTTTTTTTTACATCACATCACCAATCATTTTCTTACAATTCTCCCACCAATCAAATTTTCAACTATAAATAAAAAAATATTAAATCATCTCTCATCATTTCACTTTATCAACTTTATTACCTTTTTTACCATTATTTTATTCATTATTTTACTTTATTTCACCAATTATTTCATAATCTACACAAATTTCAAAAATACATCTTAGCTTTCTAATCATTACTTCAATCACTTTATCTAAAAAACCCCCAAAAAACTCCAACCCAAAACAAACACAACCTAAGTGTTTTTTTTTCTAATTGGGGAAACCCTGATCTTTATTAAAAACTCAAATATGCACATCAATATTTACATAAGGAAGGCTACTCGCCAACAAAGCATATTGACAGAAAATTTCTACAACGAAAAAGCAACTTGTAGTTCTCCCAAACTATCTTCAGTTACCTTGTTTTGCTAACCGCTCGATTTATAGGGCATTGAGCTCCTACTTTATGAACTACCTGGTTTCTCCAATACCAGATTCCCGAAACAATCTCCCGAAATAGGAGCTGCCATGTCACCATGTCGCCATCTCCCACAAGGTCATTTCGTAAGCAATCATCAACCCACTCATACGCATGCCCACTGCAAAAGAACCTACGACGGCATCTTGGCAGAACCACACTTTCTCAAATGACCCGACTCCAATCGCAGTCCCAAAGGGCATGTATCAATGTTTCCTTGTGGGTGTGACACATCATAAAAGTGTCATCATCTAAAACACGTCGATGAGTAAGCAAGGCCGCCATAGGTAAGGTTTCCCGGTGAATTAGCCAAAGTAACATATTCCCCCGTTGAGGCCCCTTGATGGTCCAGATATTCATCAATTTCTTTTCTTCCGCTTTAGAGCATTCGTCATTCAATTTGGCGTAATAAGCACTTGTAACGCCCTTGTCCTGGGTACCAAGTCCTTATCCGGACATGGAACGTTCGAACGTGACATTTAGAGAAAAACCCTAAACCCCACGTAAGTCTTACGTCATATCAGAGTAATTAACGAAAGATGCGGAAGACAAGCAAACAAATAGAAAACACGGGAGATTAACCCTCAGGGTCTCAGAACACAACAACTCACCAAGAAATAACAGTTGTCAAACTATATTATAAATAACTGAAATAAGTACTAGAATTCTAAACAACAATCTTGTCTGAAAAGAAAGAACAACTTTAACTATTGGCAACATTGACTTATTCGAAATAACTACTAAAACAGGAAACTAAAGAAAAACTCCAAAAGCTCCACTCCTAAGCCTGAACTTCCAGCTCTTCCTCAGAATTATCAACAACCTGCATACCTTCTTATTCCAATTGGAAGTATAACTTGAAGAATACGTAAAAACACCTTTAAAAGCATCTATTGACACATAAGGAACTTATTGGGCAAACTGATTGGGCAAGGGACCCTATTCGTTATTGGGCCTGCATGGAAGCCCAATTTGAATTTGAGGGCTTCTTTACGGCTTGGCATATCAATGGACCCCTACTCCTTCAGCTCTCCATTGTGCAAATAGAAGTCATGGAGTAAAGTTGTCGGTGACTTTATTTACTGTCTACCATCTTGACTATTGTACCGCTGCCTGCTTAGTTAACGTGTGGCTAGCGAGCATAGTCTGATGCCGAGCTAGTGAGCTATCGGTCTTTACAGCGTTTTATAGCACGGATGCGACGGGCTGATGGGTGCCGGTTTGAATCGGATGGTCTCGACGGGTCATGCCAGAACGCGAAAGACCATGCTGAAGCTTTCGGACTTAGAGGGCCTTGCTAAAAGCTCGTAAGGCAATTTTGAGGCCGGGCTGAAGCGGATGAACTCGATACGTCATGCTAGAAACGCGTAAGTATATGAGTTCTCGCTGAAATGGGCAGACACGCATGTTGATTAAAAGGTTTTGAGCTACGAGCTTGAGGTATGAAGACGAGCTGAGCTTCCAATATAAGAGCTTATTTCGATCTCGAAGTCGAGGCTTGTCGTAACTGACCACGTACGGTCTAACAGCCAATAATTGATCTACAATCCCCAAGTAATGGCGTGTCTTGATAATTGCCGTCATTACCGCCTTGGGCTCTGAAAAGGCGCCGTAATTACTCTTGAATTATGAATTTCGAATTTCGAAATTCCATCCGTCTTAGACGCGCCGATCGAAACGTCATTGAGTACCTATAAAAGGGGAAAACCTTCTTCATTTCAACACTTTGTAAACTTCGGCTCTTCTATAGCAAAGAATGCCGGCAAGCTTGTTGAAGTTTCCGGAGACGAGGAAAGGTTTCTGACGGACGATTTCTAGACTATTACAATCCTTACCGGCAGTGTACCGGGTCAAATTGTAGTGCTAGTATGGTGAGTCAGATGTCGAATCCTCAGGTAACGTGGTAATTCTTTTAAGTGTGGTTAAACACCAAACAGCTATTATTAACTCGATCTAAATCGCAGGTTTATCATACGAGTCACTACTATACTAATAAACAGAAAATAAATGCATAAATTAAAACTAAACTAATATAATATATATAAATACATAAATATATATAGTAATACATAAATAATAATATATATATATATATATATATATAGATACCAATATATTAAATACTAATAATTATTATAGAACTAGCCAAGATATATGTAATTGAATTATTCAATCTTTTTAGTTTAATGGATGTGCTCGTTTTCCTTTTTATTAGGTCCAATTGAATATGTGAAACGATGCACTCCTCTCAAAGTTCTCTCACACGAGCGTACAATCATATGTCTCATCAACTGTCCAATGTCATCCAAAAGATTGGGTACTCCGTTTTGTCATGCGGTCAATGTTAAGGATCTTGATCGAACGGGTGAATTAACGTAATTAGATCTCGAGTACAGATAATTTCAAGAAGTGTTTCTCTTTTCAAAAGATAAAACAATTCTACCCCGGTAGGAAATAGGATTCCGTTGTCACGTTTTCACTCGGCCATTTTTACCCTCCGGTTTTTCTACCTTTTTTCTCATATCCTAACTTCACCGTTTAGTTCGTCATTAGGTTATGGTGCGATTCATATTGGTTAATTACGTCAATACGAATATTTTCAATACATTTCAAGTAGAAAAAGATTCATCAAATTCAATTTTAATCAATTTTAGTTATAGTCATCATCCATTTTACCAAAAGGATCGAAATATTTCAATTACATATCTTGGCTAGTTATAGATTTAGCCTACTAACATTATAAAGAAAAACATAAAAACAACAAACATAAAACTTTAGAATATTACCAGGTTACAACTGCTGATTTAGAGGCCGTATTCTCCGGAAATTACAACAACTTCTTCAACATCGAACTCCCGATAACCGTCCAAGCATTACAACGATACTACGGCTTCTACATTATTTATGGCATAATGCCTACTAATATATACATTAATACTACTAAGAAAATAGGTTTAGAGAGATATATATAGATAGTATATATATATTGGTACATCTTTGGCTGTCTGCATGAATGCCCTATTTATAGGCAAGTTTGGGTCAAGCCGGATCGATCCGAGAAGAAGCCGGATCGATCCGGGAATAAAATTGTTAAGGGTGATTTTACGTTTTATAAGGATATATTTTATATCAATTTCCCCCATATTTGGATGTTTTTCATAGAAATCGAGCTTTATATTGAAATATTGAGCAAGTGATGTTTTTAATGGGTTAGTTGCAAAATCGTATGAATTATGTGTAAAATTGATGGTTTTATGTTGATTTGGAAGATACTACATTTTGCAATATGTTTGATGACTTGTAGGTACACAATTCCGGCTTGGAAAAAGGATTTAGAATGTGTTAAAATCGGATTGATCTGAAAAAGAAGAAGATAAAGATGGAAATATCAAGTTCAAGTCGAAGCTGAACGTTCGTCTATTTTTCCCGTCCAGCAGACGGGCGTCCATCAAAGCAGACTGGCGTCCAAGAGGTGAAAAACAGATCAGAGAGTTCCAAACTTTCTTGGACGGGCGTCCAATCCATGCAGACGGGCGTCCGCGGCCGACTTACAGCAAACCGACTTTATTCCCTATAAATACAACGCATTATCAAACCCTAGGACATAGACCATACACGCATATTACTTGAGAAAACCCTAGTTTTTCATGCCAAGTGACCTCGGCCGGCTGAGCCTTGGTGCTTGGCCGGCCGAGGGTCGTTTCTTTTCCGTTTTATTTCTGTTTTGCTGCTGCGTTTTATGCTCAACGCTTGGGGCTGAACATGTTCAAACGATTTGAATCTTTTCCATCAGGTTTTTCTATTTCCAATCTGAGTTTATGTTGTGATTTTAATTCAAAGTTGTTATCTTTTCTTTGATTATTTGTTATGCAATCGAAATCGAAAGATGAATTGTCATTAATGTTTACCGTATGACGAGAGTCGGTGTAAACCTTAGATCACCATAGGAAAGATGGGATTTTTAACCTTGACATAACGAGAGTTGATAGGTTGAATATCTAGGTTGCTATATTGAGAGATCTTACACCTTGTTTTGAGAGCGTTAATCTCTATAGATCGAGAGATGATGAGATTGATAGACGAATTATCTACGAGAGTAGGAATTCATACTTTTGATAGGTGAACCACAACTTGAATTAAATCATAATAAGATAGTTTATAGAGGAAATTGAGGGTTGCGGGATCGGTGGATTATTGTTTGTTCATTGTTTAATCACCATGATCATTGTCTTGTTTATTTTCTTTGTAGTTTAAATTTTATCTTTGTTCGCAACGATGTCTTCCTGGCATTGGACTGACAATCCTCTGTCCAGTTTATTGTTTTCCTTTTTAGTTTCGTTTTGTGTTGTGACAATTTAGAAGAATTAATTAACTAGATAAACAACCTCGATTCCCTGAGATCGACTCCGGTATTAATCGCTATGCTACGATCCCTGCACTTGGGGAATACCGGATTTATAAATTTTATTACTTGTTGTTTTCATTAGATAAAATCCGAGACAAAAATAAATTATCACATAGGCTTATCCTCTGCAAAACCATGTGCTAATCATCATTACTTCGCCTTATCAGATAATCCGGATCGATCCGGAGTGATGTCGGATTGATCCGTGTAGGATTCTTCCAAACATTGATCTGAAATTTGATAAAATCATATCTTGAGTTTTAGTTCTCCAAATGACATGATTCAAAAAGCGTTGGAAAGCTTATTGAAAGATCTATAACTTTCATGAAGGATTCTTCTTCAGAAAATGCCTTTTTGATGGCCATTTGTTCGTCGAAAATATAATTCGATAATAATACTACGAATTGATGATCCACTTGAATTCTTAATCTCGTGGCACTTCCTTACTTCCTTCAAAAGACATGTTTTAGCTTCAAAAAGTGTCGTCACTTGGGATTTTGGTTTATCTAAAAACCTGCAATAAAACACCAAAAATACCCACGTAAATCTGACACGACACTCCGGTTACTAAACAGGTACAAAATTTATAACTTTTTACTATTTTTACTAGTTTTTTATACTACTTAGACTTATTCATAGAGATTGATATTTCATAGGATTTTCGTTATAATCTAATATATTTTACATAGAAAGAGTTGATAATATATATAAAATATCGTAATTTTTATCATATAAAAGTTATACATCAACTACTCCCCACTTAGCTTTTGATCGTCCTCGAGCAAAATAAGCGATAATTTATAAAAATTATAACTAAGATAATATAAGTTGTTTAGATTAAATTTATAATTTAGTAACGTATACTATCAATATTATACTTATATTAATTATATTCATTCAAGATATTTAAGAAGATAAAAAGTGTGTGTAACTTAATAATTTAGTTATCAAATATTAATCATATGAAATTTTACATAAATTACTTAATAGATATAGATAAATTTTTTTAAAATAACTTCATAATCGCCACGATATGACTTTTCAGAATCGAGGACTAGGTCAAGTAGTTGGCAAAGCGGCTTGTAACGTTCAGGCTCAGGGTGTTGGCTAATTGAAAGGGTTATATAAAAGAAAATCAAAAGAGAAAGAGGCAAGTCGTACGTACTTACACCTTCAACTCTCGATCAAAAATATCTTGATTTTGTAACATCCCGATTTTATTCTTTATTTTTTTATTTTTTATTATTTATTTATAAGAACTAAAAGCGTGAGTGTGTATGGAAAATCATTTTACAGGCATTGCTTCATCAAGATTGATCGGAGTACTACTCTGTCGATCGAAAATCACGAATCCGGTTTCCTTAAACTCGTGATAATTCTTGAGATCTTTGATTCGACTTTTTCTTTTTTCTTAATTTTTGGGTGTCGATCAAAGACAAGGAAGGTACCTGATATCTGATTAATTCCGTGTACATATGGTTCTCTGTTCTTGGTTTTTTTTTTTTTTTTTCATAGGACACTAACATATCCGAACTCATTGCCAAAATCGACTATCTTGCAAGCGTCATGAGGTGAGAACGAATACATTAGCACCTATCTAACTATTCCAATCTCAACATATACCATTCTTTTACATCGATACTTAGCTTCTGAAGTTATCATTTCCTTTCATAAGTACGTACAAACTTGTGGGATTTTTAGGAAATGTAGACCAAAATAGGCTAAGGGTCGGTCATTTCTAGTTAATCAAAATGGCTAACTTCGAGTGAGGTCTTGATCACTCTACAAGGCTGAGGTGGGGACAAAAATTGGAAATTTTATTCAGGTAGGCTATTTGGCTATAGTTATTCAAAGTTATGCCAAAAATCTCATCATCCCTAATCTGATTCCAATATCATAATTTGTCTTGTAAATAAAATTATTTCAAAAATTTTCATTATAACTATAAGTAAATTATTGTCTAATTTCATGAAAAAAAAATATTTCATAATAATTATCTAGTTATACATACTTAAAATCTTATTAAAATCTAAAATAAACATAATTAATACAGTTATAATATATCAAGTTTACTTTACTTCATTAGAAACTTATTCTCCCCAAATATATCATCCTTATTATAATAATTATATATTATTACGTTTATTTCCTTAAAGACAATTAAACTAAGTGTTAAGTATTTGATACATAAAAATTTTATTTTATTTTAATTTTATTTACTAACTTAACTCTACTCCCCACGTAAGAATTGACATCGTCCCGATGAATAATGAGTATAAAGGTTAGGTAGAAAATAAAATTAAATGCAAATAGTGGTCGTTACGTTTATAAATATCTTTTTCGTAGTGTAAGTGTTTATAATAGAATAAAAACTAAATTAAGACAAGATGTAATAAAATTAGAAAAACACACTAAAACACATATTATAACAACTATATTACATACTACAAAAAAGACAGAAATTAAACTATTTTATTACTAACATACTAACTAGATACTACTACTTAAATACTACTAACTTCTATTCTTACTAATAGTTAAACTAATTAATATATTATTCTAATAAAAATATTTTTGATATAATAATCCTAGATTATATCATATAAACCATCAAAAAGTAATGAAATTTTTATAAAACTGTTTATATGGTATAAAAATAGGTTTATCATAAAAATTTTATAAACTTTGAAATTTTTCTTTTTCTGAATTTTTGAAATTGAAAAACATAAAACTTAATCTAATTCTAATCCTATCATTCTTAAATCTTCAAGATTTCTATAATATCGGTCCATCAACCTTATTCCTAGAAATGATGCGTTTGAATTCTCTCTTTGGTGTCCATCGGGATTTTCGGATAACCACCTAATCGTTCCCATCTTAATTACATTCAAACATTCATCCTGGGATTTGGTTGTGTTGTCTCCACATTTTCCACTATGTTCACTTTTTCCACAGATTCTACATCTCATCAAAAATCTTGCCCTTCTCTTTATAGCACTTCTCGATGTTCCATTACACAATTCCTCTCTTCTGGCTTTGATCAACAAACTTCTATTTAATCTAAAAACTAAAGATTCTGTTCTAAAAACATCTTTATCTAAACCTAATTTTAAAAGTAAAATAAAAACTTCTATTCTAGCTATAAAAGACATCCAGTTCTTTTACGTCTGTCCGGTAAAAGACGAAACTAGTTTAAACATATAAAACACAGAAAAGTAAAGTAAAGAAAGATAGCACCTGGGATTCGGCTGAACTTAGTTTTCCTGCTTTTTTAGTTTTGCGGAGGATCGATTAGCAACATTACTTCCTTTTTTAATGAGATCCCTTCACCTTCCACAAATAGCTTTACCCTGTGGCCATTGGCTATAAATGTTGTATTTCCATCAGTTAGTTCAACAGCTCCAGATTTGTAAACCCTTGTTACTCTAAATGGACCTGTCCATCTTGATTTAAGCTTACCTGGAAATAACTTTAAACGTGAATTGTACAATAACACTCGATCACCTACATGGAACTCACGACTATAGATTCTCTTATCGTGAAAAGATTTCGTGCGTTCCTTGTAGATTCGAGCGTTTTCATAAGCATCAAGATGAAATTCTTCTAGTTCTGTTAACTGAAGTAATCTATGATCACCGACAGCCTTAGGATCGAAATTCAAAAATCTAATAGCACAAAAGGCCCGGTGTTCTAATTCAACTGGGAGATGACAAGATTTACCAAAAACTAGTTTGTAGAGGGAACAACCAATTGGTGTTTTAAAGGCTGTTCTGTATGCCCATAATGCATCATCCAGTTTCTCTGCCCAGTTTTTACGATTTGAGTCCACTGTCTTTTCTACAATTCTTTTAATTTCTCTATTAGACACCTCTACCTGACCACTGGTCTGCGGATGATAGGGTGTGCCTAACTTATGTGTTACACCATATTTTTCGATTATCTTGGTAAATGGTCTATTGCAAAAGTGTGACCCTCTATCACTAATGATAGCCCTCGGAATGCCATACCTAGTAAATATATTCCTTTTAAGGAACCTTATGACAACTTTGGTATCATTAGTTGGAAGAGCTTCAGCTTCTACCCATTTTGAAACATAATCTACCATTACAAGAATAAATCTTTTTCCAAATGATATAGGGAAAGGTCTCATGAAATCTATACCCCAAACATCAAATAATTCACATTCTAAAATCGGTTGAAGAGGCATTTCATGTTTTTTCGATATATTTCCCCATTTTTGACAAGATACACAAGATTTTGCGTATTTATATGCATCTCTATACAGTGTAGGCCAATAAAAACCACATTGTAAAACTTTAAAAGCAGTTTTCCATCCTCCATGGTGACCTCCTGCCTCACGATCATGGCAAAACGATAAAATACTTAAAATCTCATTATCAGGCACACATTTTCTGATTATCCCATCCGAACATTTACGGAAAAGGTCTGGTTCTTCCCAGTAATAAAATTTTAAGTCGTAAAAGAATTTCTTTTTCTGTTGCCAAGTCCAATGAGACGGAATATAATCACAGGTAAAGTAATTAATGATATCTCCAAACCAAGGTGACATTTCCTTAGAAGGAATTTTATTCTTTAATAATTGCATGGCTGAAGGAGTATCGATTCTAAACAATTGTTCATCAGGAAATGAATCTTGTATTTCAATTCCCTTTCCTCCATTTTCCATTCTACTTAGATGATCTGCTACTACATTTTCACTTCCCTTTTTATCTTTAATTTCAATATCAAATTCTTGAAGTAAGAGAATCCATCTAAGAAGACGTGGTTTAGCATCTTTCTTACTTAAGAGGTATTTCAGCGCTGAATGGTCTGTATAAATAATAACCTTAGATCCAACAATATACGATCTAAACTTATCTAAGGCAAAAATTACAGCCAACAGTTCTTTTTCTGTAGTTGCGTAATTAAGTTGAGCTGCGTTTAATGTGTGAGATGCATAGTAAATTGCTTTGAGTACTTTGTTATATCTTTGACCTAAAACAGCTCCTACAGCTAAATCACTCGCATCACACATAATTTCAAACGGCAAACTCCAATCTGGTGCTACTAGAACTGGTGCAGTAGTTAACCTCGCTTTTAGGGTCTGAAAGGCTTCCATACATTTACTATCAAAGTTAAAAGGTACTTCCTTTTCAAGCAAATGACTTAGAGGCTTTGCTATTTTTGAGAAATCTGCAATGAATCTTCTATAAAAACCTGCATGTCCAAGAAATCCTCTTAGAGTTCTTAAATTAACTAGTGGAGGTAACTTTTCGATTACCTCGACTTTAGCTTTATCAACTTCGATACCTACTTCAGAGATTCTATGTCCTAAAACAATCCCTTCTGATACCATTAAGTGACATTTTCCCCAGTTTAAAACTAAATTGGTATCTTCACAGCGTTGTAACACTCGTTCTAAGTGCGATAAACATTCATCGAAGGAATCTCCGTATACACTAAAGTCGTCCATAAAAATTTCTAAAAACTTCTCGACCATGTCGGAAAATATAGCCATCATACATCTCTGAAATGTAGCTGGTGCATTACATAAACCAAACGGCATTCTTTTATAAGCGAAGGTTCCATAAGGACAAGTGAAAGTAGTCTTTTCTCTATCTCCTGCTGCAATGAATATTTGTAAATATCCTGAATAACCATCTAAGAAACAGTAATACTTATGTCCACTTAAGCGTTCCAACATTTGCACTATGAATGGAAGTGGATGATGATCTTTCTTAGTATGATCGTTAAGTTTTCGAAAATCAATGCACATTCGATATCCGGTAATTTCTCTTGTCGGAATCCATTCATTTTTATCATTTTCCTTTACTGTGAAACCTCCTTTCTTTGGTACCACTTGAGTTGGACTCACCCATTCACTATCTAATATAGGAAAAATTATCCCCATTTCTAATAGTTTAATAACCTCTTTCTTAACAATTAGCTGCAAATTCGGATTGAGGCGGCGTTGTGGCTGAATACAAGGTTTAGCGTCCTCCTTTAGAATAATTTTATGAACGCAAATCTCAGGGCTAATTCCTTGAATATCAGCTACTGTCCAACCAAATGCTTTCTTATGTTTTTTCAACATTCTAAGTAATTGGTCTTCTTGTAGCTCAGTTAAGGTTGATGAAATAATAACCGGTAATAGATTATTAGTTTCAAGAAAAGCATACTTAAGATTTAAAGGAAGTGGTTTCAACTCTAGATTACTGGGTGGATCTTCTACTGAAGGTTTTAGAACTGGACCTTCCAGTTCTAATTCCAGATACTGATGCCATGGTGGTTTAGGACTAAAACTTCCTTTATTCAGATAAATGATTATCTCTTTCATTTCAGTGTCCATCTTATTCTCTTTATAGATAGACAATGCTAGGCATTCTTCTAATCTGTCTTCATAAGCTGGTAATTGAATATCATAGACATTATGAATATCCTCTATAAAAGAACATGATGCTGGTGATCTGTATGGATGTTTCATAGCTTTGAATATATTGAAAGCAACTATATCTTCGTTAACTCTCAGTATTAGTTCACCTTTTTGGACATCGATTAACGTTCTTCCTGTAGCTAGGAATGGACGACCTAGAATAAGTGGCGCTGAATATCCTTCTTCCATTTCCATGACTACAAAATCTACTGGGAAGTAGAATTTATCTATCTTAACCAATACATCCTCGATAATTCCTTTAGGGTATTTAACTGATCTATCTGCCATTTGAAGAGTCATTTCAGTATTCGTAAGTTTTCCTATGCCTAGTTTCTTATTATCCTCATAAGACATGAGATTAATACTTGCTCCAAGATCACATAGTACTTTTTTAAACCAAAAATCCTCCAATTTCACAAGGAATTGTAAAACTACCAGGATCTTTCATTTTAGGTGGTAATTTATGCTGTAAAATTGCAGAACATTCTTCATTGGGGCAAATATTCTCATATTCTTCTAACTTTTTCTTGTTTGATAGAATATCTTTTAGAAACTTTCCATAGGCAAGCATATTGATTAATGCTTCTATAACAGGAATATTGACATGAAGATGACGAAACGTATTAAGGAAACGAGCATACTTCTTATCAGTTTTTATTTTTTTTAATTTGATCTTTAGGTGGGTAAGGTAAAGATTCCAAATCTATAACCTTTGGTCCCGAAGTCATTTTCTCTTTTCCTTTCTCCTTAAATCTTTGAGCGTTACTTGGTTGCCTTGTATCATGATCTTGAAATTTTTTCTTTAAAACGCTCCCTGAATCAATCTCTACTTCAGATTTTTTCAACTCTTCCTGTTTGTCATCCTTGTTTTCAGTATCATTTACTCTAACATGTTCCTTGAATAAATTTCTTAAATCTTCATCCATGGGATCTTTCAGAATCCTCGGGATTTTTACCCATTTCTCACCTTCATTTTCAGGTTCCATACTTCTATTTCTTTTCAAGAAATTTTCTATAATTTCTTCTTCCTCATCAGTGAATTCATGTTCATCTTTAGTTTCATCATTCTTACCATCTAAATCATCTTCTACTTCATTATTTCCGAAGTTTTCTACTCCATTACTACCACAGAGTTTTCTACTTCTGGTAACTACAGCATTTACCTCTCTCGGATTTCTTAAAATGTTACTTGGTAATCCTCCTGGTGGTCTGCTGTTTTTACGTTCACCTTCCCTACTCAAATGATCTTCCATATTTCTTAATGAGACTTCTATCGTCCTCATTCTGGTATCATGGCCACTCATAGATGTTTTTATGGTACTCATATCTTTAGTGACTGTACCTATAGAAGTCATCATTGTTTCCATATTTTTAGCTTGAGTAGACACCACACCCATCATATTTTCCATTAGTTTCTCCTATTTTTCAACCCCTTCTGCAGGCTGAGTTGAAATTTGAGTTACTGGTATACTCTGAGTGGTGTGTTGAGGATAGGATCTGGGTAATGATTGTAAATTCTGATTAGAGGTATCTCCCTGATAAACTTGATTATTAGACGAATTCCTATATGGAACTGGATATGGTGGTTGTCCTTGCTTACTAGGGTTTTCAGACCATCGAAAAGTTGGGTGGTCTCTTCTAATAGCATTAAACGAGTTTGAATATGCATTGTTCAAATTCCTATGCTGCTGAAGAAAACTTACCTCCTCTCTCGAATATCCTGTTGGTTCTTCAATCCCTAATGGCATATTATCCTGATTTGAGTATTCAGTGGGTGTACTATTTTCTGAACTTAGGTTTTTGTTAGATTGTAGGCCATCAAATTTCCTACTCAAATTCTCCAAATGTGCTAGAACTTCTGTATTAGATGTACATTCTCCTGCAAAAGCTACTTTTCTGGTGCTAGAACCGGTTTCCCACATTCTGTTATTTTTGGAAATCTTTTCTATAGCATCGTAAACTGTTTGTGCTTCACTCATCATTAAAGAACCACCACATGCATGATCTACATCCGCACGTGAGTCTTTTCGTAATTTACGACAGAAAAGTTGGATTTGCATATCTAAGGAATAACCATGGTCGGGACAAGCTCTTAACAGTTTTTTAAATCTCTCCAGGCATTCCCAAGCGTTTCTTCAGATCCTTGTCTAAAGTTAGCAACCTCGACTTTTAATTCCAAATTTCGTCCAGGAGTGAAATATTGTTTCAAAAATTCGGTTTGAATATCCCCCCAACTAGTCAGTGAGTGATGTGGAAGAGACATAAACCAATCTCGTGCTCGTCCTTTTAGAGAAGAAGGAAACATAGACATTCTCGTTAACTCATGATGAGTACCTTGACTTTTGGCTGTATTGCACAATTCTTCGAAAAGATAGAGATGATGATGTGGATCTTCATCATCCTCTCCTAGAAATTGGGCTCTTGTGTCAATTAAACCAAAAAGATGAGATTTAATTTCGAAATTGTTCGCTCCTTCATTGGGTAAAAGAATGGGATTATTAGTCTGGTTCCTTCTTATGGTCTGATCACAGATAGGTCTCGGGTTTGGTGGGTTATTACGATTATTCTGGTTCCGATTCTGATTATTCCTATTATTAGGATTTTGATTATTATTAGGGTTAATAGGGTGTTGTCCATGCCCTTGAGCATGCTCTAGCCCTTGTTCAGGTGTTTCATCACTGGTTTCAGCCATTTTCGTATTTTGATTTGAAGATGATTCTTGCGGAGATCTGCCAAGAAGTCCTTGGCTGGTTTGACTACGTTTACTCTCTACTCTTAGCTGCCTTTCGTGATTGTTTATGTCAGGCTGATAAGGAGTGAGTGGAGTCTTACCACTTCTGGTCATCAACTAACGAAAATAGAAAATACTCGACTTTGGTAGAAGAAGAAAATTGGTAACTAAAAGAAGGTAGATACCAACGAAAAATAAAATAGAAATGAGATAAGAAAAAGTGTTGACTTATCCTCGAGAATTTTGAGCTGATACAAATAGTAACCATAGACACAAAGAAAAATTAGCGACGTTCCGCGGCAACGGCGCCAGAAAGCTGACGGGACCTTTACTAGTGCTATTACAATCCTTACCGGCAGTGTACCGGGTCAAATTGTAGTGCTAGTATGGTGAGTCAGGTGTCGAATCCTCAGGGAACGTGGTAATTCTTTTAAGTGTGGTTAAACACCAAACAGCTATTATTAACTCGATCTAAATCGCAGGTTTATCATACGAGTCACTACTATACTAATAAACAGAAAATAAATGCATAAATTAAAACTAAACTAATATAATATATATAAATACATAAATATATATAGTAATACATAAATAATAAAATATATATATATATATAAATATATAGATACCAATATATTAAATACTAATAATTATTATAGAACTAGCCAAGATATATGTAATTGAATTATTCAATCTTTTTAGTTTAATGGATGTGCTCGTTCTTCCTTTTTATTAGGTCCAATTGAATATGTGAAACGGTGCACTCCTCAGCTCAACAGTTCCCTCTCACACGAGCGTACGAAACTGTCATATGTCTCATCAACTGTCCAATGTCATCCAAAAGATTGGGTACTCCGTTTTGTCATGCGGTCAATGTTAAGGATCTCGATCAGAACGGGTGAATTAACGTAATTAGATCTCGAGTATAGATAATTTCAAGAAGTGTTTCTCTTTTCAAAAGATAAAACAATTCTACCCCCGGATAGGAAATAGGATTCCGTTGTCACGTTTTCACTCGGCCATTTTTACCCTCCGGTTTTTCTACCTTTTTCTCATATCCTAACTTCACCGTTTAGTTTGTCATTAGGTTATGGTGCGATTCATATTGGTTAATTACGTCAATACGAATATTTTCAATACATTTCAAGTAGAAAAAGATTCATCAAATTCAATTTTAATCAATTTTAGTTATAGTCATCATCCATTTTACCAAAAAGATCGAAATATTTCAATTACATATCTTGGCTAGTTATAGATTTAGCCTACTAACATTATAAAGAAAAACATAAAAACAACAAACATAAAACTTTAGAATATTACCAGGTTACAACTGCTGATTTAGAGGCCGTATTCTCCGGAAATTACAACAACTTCTTCAACATCGAACTCCCGATAACCGTCCAAGCATTACAACGATACTACGGCTTCTACATTATTTATGGCATAATGCCTACTAATATATACATTACTACTACTAAGAAAATAGGTTTAGAGAGATATATATAGATAGTATATATATATTGGTACATCTTTGGCTGTCTGCATGAATGCCCTATTTATAGGCAAATTTGGGTCAAGCCGGATCGATCCGAGAAGAAGCCGGATCGATCCGGGAATAAAATAAATTATCCCATAGGCTTATCCTCTACAAAACCATGTGCTAATCATCATTACTTCGCCTTATCAGATAATCCGGATCGATCCGGAGTGATGTCGGATTGATCCGTGTAGGATTCTTCCAAACATTGATCTGAAATTTGATAAAAACATATCTTGAGTTGTAGATGTCCAAATGACATGATTCAAAAAGCGTTGGAAAGCTTATTGAAAGATCTATAACTTTCACGAAGGATTCTTCTTCAGAAAATGCCTTTTTGATGGGCCATTTGTTCTTCGAAAATATAATTCGATAATAATACTACGAATTGATGATCCACTTGAATTCTTAATCTCGTGGCACTTCCTTACTTCCTTCAAAAGACATGTTTTAACTTCAAAAAGTGTCGTCACTCGGGGTTTTGGTTTATCTAAAAATCTGCAATAAAACACCAAAAATACCCACGTAAATCTGACACGACACTCCGGTTACTAAACCGGTACAAAATTTATAACTTTTTACTATTTTTACTAGATTTTTATACTACTTAGACTTATTCATTGAGATTGATATTTCATAGGATTTTCGTTATAATCTAATATATTTTACATAGAAAGAGTTGATAATATATATAAAATATCGTAATTTTTATCATATAAAAGTTATACATCAGTTTCCGGTCAGATTCCCATTCCGGCTTTCAAGTTTTTTCCGTTCTTCTAGCATCTTCTGAGGTAAATCTCTCATTTGTGATCCTTTTGCACTTATAACATGCCTTGGCCGATTTTAAGGTCTGTTGATGCATGATTTTTGAATATATGCGATGAACATGCCTGATTGCTGCCATTGCTAGGGTTGAATGTTCCTATTTTTTGGTCATTAGCCGTCTATGCATGTGTATTCTTTTGCTTAAACGCTTGATGTATGTCATTTTCTTTGCATCTGCTTGATCACACATTGGGTTTGATGCCTAAATTCCTCGTCCGTGGTTGGTTTTACCACTTTCTTTGTCGTTTCCAGGCCAGAGAACCTTGAGTGCGTGTAGGCATGGTGATTTCTCCTCCGGTGGCTTGTTAGACTTCTCCGGTAGTATTAGGGTTTAGGGTTCTTATCTCATCTGTGGAAGATGAGCGAGGTGTCGAGATGATTGAACTTGTCCATCTTGGCTTGACCATTATGTTTAAGCGATTAATCATCCACCTCGCTCTCTTTTTCACGCAATGTCAGACAATCGAGGCCATGACGCGGGCGCTAACGGTTCCGCAGCTCATGGCGAACCAGCTGGCAAGATGTGATGGCGGAACATGGATCAATAATCTAGCAGGTCGATGGTCCAGTGGTGCGTTCGCCATATTAGGAGGACGCTCAACAAAAGGAGTTTGATAGGAGTGCGGTAGCTTGGTGGGAAATGAAGGATGAGGACCTTAGCCTGCACATGAAATCTTCTTGCAGCCGCTCCAGTTGAGTCTGAACTACCGGTTTTTATATTTCGGAGAAGACGTGTCCCAGGTCGGTTACCGAGATAGCCGAGATCATGGATCCATCCATTTTGATTCCATGTTGAGTGGGATCCGACCCCCTTTTGACCCATTTTTGTTGAATACATGGTTGCGGTCAATGTTATGCCCGTTGATCTTGCTTGGGAGCCATACGGATTATATATGCCTTCATCGCTCTAAACATGTTCTCAGAATTGAGCCAACCCTCACTTCCTTGGGACATTACTTCACTTTATTTATTCAGGAGGAAACTGGGCAAGTTCAGGCGAGGGCCCCGTCTTCGAAGAATAGAATTATGTTATTCTGTAAGCTGCCTATTAAGGTCGATCAATGGATCCATAGATGCTTATTTATCGAGTCCTGAGTCGGATGGCCGTTCAGGAGGGGAGGGGTGTATCAAAATTGGACAAGGTCCCTAACCTTCTGGGGTTGAAGGAAGTGGCAGAGTTTCCGGCTAGGGATCTCTTGTGGCTGAAGTTGAGAGGCTCCTTGATTGCGACGAGGCGAATCAAACCCAGGCTCACACCTTTAATTGGCGGATACTTGTTGCCGGAGAGCGCTATAATACTATGGTTAGGATTGCCGGATGTCGGCTGGAGCACGTGCAGCCTTTGGTTGAGGTCGTCCCCATCATATCCGATCCTTCATGGTTTGCATCTTGCCATGAGGGCGAGTTCCCTACTGACTGTAATTTTTGTGAAGGATATCAAAGTCATGGACCTAACCCCAGTAATTTTATTGTTGCTTTCGTTTTTCCTTTTTTGACAAATCTTTGCATATTTTCCACTTGGCATAATTGCTTTGCACATATCGTTAGGGTTTATTGCTTTTTATTGCTCAAATATTACGGGCTGACCGTTTTGTCCTTTCTGCAGGGAATATGGACCCTGTCGCACTTCGCGATGAGAATAGGAGATTGTCTCACGAGCAAAGGGTTGTGAGAGAACATGTTCTTTCAGCTCGCTGGGGACAAATTATTCCTCTGATGGTGACACACGGCCCAAACGCACCTATTCTGCCACAGGCTGTTGCTCAGGGTCCGAACATATCCAACCCCCCTCAAGGTGTGAAAAGCACACAATCCGACCGAAATCCTGCCCCAAGAAGGAGGCAAGTTGGTAGTATTCAGGTTTGAGAACCAAGTCCCATTGCTTTGCGAGCTGATGCAATTGAGCTGGAAAGTTCTGAAGAGACTTACCCAAATGTAGCCCCGCTGAAGAGGGCTAGGAAAGAGGATGGTGCTAGCACTTTGGCCTCTACGGCCAGTCTGATTCCAGATACCGATGCTCCAACCGTTGAGGATTATATGATGAGGGTGCTTGAGAGGGCCCCCGGGTGAATTGTTGTTGGGCCAGTTGCTGAAGCTGCTCATGCTAGTCCAGGTTCTACGGGTGCTCAGCCCAATGATGTTGGTGCGGGAGCTCGAGTTTCGTTTCCACCCCCGGGGGATGGCCCTATCTGGTAAAAGCCATCCTTCCGCCAACCCGAGAATAGAGATAAGGGCAACATGGTAGAAAGGGCACTCATGGAGGGGGTCCCGCGGGTTAGGAACCTTGACATGACCGTTTTTTTATGGATCTACTCTTAACATTGGTGCAGGTCTGGATAATTGAGTTGTTGCGAACTGGATCCTCTACTTTGAGAATTCCAACTAGCCCCTGCTTTAGGGACCTGGCTGGACCACGACCACCCAAAATTTTTGTGTTTCTTGGTCCCAGAGAAGGGTAAAAGTATAGTCAGAGGGTGAATGACTATACTGAAGTTTCAAAAACTTTTCTCAATATGAAAGCTTTTGGGCAGCGGATAAGTCCCTTCCTAAAACTGGTTCAAAGTAGAATATGCAAACACAGATATAGAACGCAGTAAAATAAAGTGCTGTAAAGGAAATTGCTGAAAGTAAATAGACACAAAGGTTTATAGTGGTTCAGGGTGGTGTAATCCCTTAATCCACTCTTCTCACTGTGATGATTGGAGGAAATCACTATTGTTTTCACAGATACAATAGTTAAATTGTCCTTGGCTACACAAGCTTCACAATCTCCAAGACAATCACTCCCTGGTTTTAAAAGCTTTAGTGACTCAGTCTTCAACACTGCTCCTTGGGAACAAATCCTGCAGCAGCTATCACAAACACAACTCCTTCTCAGATGACTCTGATTTAGTTGCTTGACTGGTGTGAATTGGATTCACAGATTCTGTTGATCAATCTCAATGCTTAATGTGGAATTTGAGCTCTGATTGCTGAGTTGATCTCTAGATGCGTCCTTTAAGTTTAGATAGAAGGCTTTTTCAAATTGATAGAGTTTTTGCTTGTTTTTCAATATTGTAATCGTTGTTTTTCCTGTCTGTCAATGCTTCTATTTATAGTCTTGATAATCCTTGATTTGAATTTCCGTCCGTTGGCTATTTAATGTGGAGAATAATCCTTGATTTAATTCTTGATTCCCCATTGATTATATTCTCCTTGATCTCAGTGATCCGGATTTTCTTCAAACGTTCATCATAAAATATGTCATTGATTGATTCTTGATTGACTGTGCATTTAATGCTTGATCCACTGAATCTTCCTTATTTTTCACATTCTGAATAAGTATAGATGATATACCTTACTCAGCTATTCATTTACTTGGCTGTTGTGTGATCAGTTGAGTAGATCTGCTCACTTAACTGATGTGCTCTTCCTTCACTGAATTTCTCCAATCAGCCGATAGAATGTTTACTTCGCCGGTTCACTGCTTTCTTTCTTTCTTTGAGTTTACAAGAGTCCTTGTACTTCACTGATCCTTGATTTGAGTGAGATCAGTGTACACCATATTAAACAATGAATTTCATCACTTGAAATATAACTTAGACTTATCCAAGGTCATCACAGACTTCCTTGGTTATAAGTCAGACCATATGTCTTCATGCGTCTCTGCTGGTACTTGGCTGCTTTTACTCTGCCGGATTTCTGTTTTACTTAGCCATCCTACCAACTAGTACAATACTTGTCTGACTCAACTTATACAACATGTCAGACTCTAAGTAAAGACTTATACAGAGATTTCTAACTTATTTCAGGCTTGCTATAACAGCTTGTATGGCCATCATCAAAACATAATAAAATGTTTCTAACAATTTCCCTCTTTTTGATGATGCCAAAGCCCTCATAAGCCTGAACATAAGTATGCAAATTTTCATAATAACAAAAGAATAAAACTCAGAAAATTTTATTCATCTATCAATGGCAATAAGACAAGTAAGTTCAAGACAGAATCAGAATGCTACATCTACATTTTGTTAGGTTCTCTTTGTACCTCTTGAACTTTGTAGTCTGAATCCCTTCTAAGTCTTTCCAGTCAACTTCTGGGAACTTTCATTTCCAGTATGCCATAACAATGTGTTCGGAGATCCCAAGGAATACTCTCTTGTTGATGAGTCTGTGGAAGTCAGGCATAGTCTCATTAACCTTGGGCTCTCCAAAGTATTTTTCAAGTCTATCCTTAGCTTCAGCAATGTGCGAGTCAGCAAACTTGAGACTCTTAAACAGAGCCCATTGTTCCAGACGGTCCATTCTCCCTATAGGACTGAAGAATTTCACCATGTTGTTGAAATATTCTTATTGTTCACTGGATAGATCTTCTGGTCCATTTGCAGCAAGGGGTATAGCTTGACTTGGTCTGCTAGTTGAGCCAGATCTAGTTTTTTTCTTAAGAGATGCATACTCTCTCTTGATTGTAAACTTTAGCCATATCAGCTCTCATCTTCTCATCATAGTAGGTTAGCCAATCTGCCCATGCTTCATCTTGCTGTTTGTTTGGATACAGACTATCTTGAACTCTGAAAAACTCTCTCACATTTTCCAGTATATCAGTATCATACTCTTGTCTATTTCTGTGAGTAGTGAGGGTTCTTTTCTCACTAGTATATCTTGTACTACTCCTCCCTCTTCTTGTGCTGGATCTGTATTGACTTGCAGAGCCTCTTTGCGGACTAGATCCAGGCCTTTGCTGCCTTCCTGATCTATCTCTGTCATCATCTCTTCTCTGGATAGGATGAGGGAATCCAATACAAGGTTCATTTGTGGCCCTTTCCCTTTCCTCCCGAGCTTTTCTTTGTTGTTTTTCAGCTTCAGCTCTGATTTTTATTTCTCTATCTCTTGCTCTTAGCTGTTCTTTAGTAAAATTTAGGGTCTACCTGTGGATCCTTCAGGCTTATCATCTCTTTCCCCCTTTTTGGTAGCATCATCCCTCTGTTGTAATAAAATGCTAATTGTAGCTTCAGCTATAACAATCAGAGTATCCAAATTATCCAGTCCAACTAAACAATTAATCCACATATCGATTAAATAGTCCAATCCAACTATTTAATTATAATTGAGGTAAAACGACGAGAAAACATATATGCTATATTAGGAGCCACGTCGAGGACCATGTACCCATATTCAGTAGCTACAATAAATTGAATAAAATTATTCGTCTGACCGAACAATAATATTCAATCTATTAATTCCGGGATTACACCACCATAAACCCGAAACTGAACTCTGCCGAATATAGATATAAACTTACACTCAACTATGAGTTATAAGGTGTCCACTGATATAATCATTACATACGGATAAATCCTCCATAGACTGTTCATTTCGATTCGGGATATCTTCGTAGACCCTTCTCGAAACATCTTATCCTTATTCACCATTAACCCCTAGTGATCAATTAGTTCATAACTAATATAATATGAACTGGGCCCATCGATCAGTTTCTAGGGTTAACAAATAAGGGAACTATCTGTCTACTTCCCGAGGGAAGGAATGGATTCCATATCTGTGATAGCACAGACTACTCACTCATCCTAGAATAGAGCCAACGAGAAGTGTTCGACCACATACTACGAAGTGATCCTTACTAACACATCAAACCCTACCCTAGTCTAAGTAGTCGTCTGTGATCACCTTAGGATTGAGATTAATCCATATATGATCATCTTGTGATTCGATAAGACTTCTCGATCACGGAATTATATCGAGAACTCAAATCAAATCGGTCTAGTCCTATATGATAGACATCATATATAAATGCCCCACTAGGTACCCTATACCGACGGTCCGGATAAGACGGTCACACCGTTAAGTGTTCTGGGGGCATTATTGGTATATTAATCATGAGACCCATACTCTGATTAAATTCACCACGGACCAACTAGTTTTAAGCATATCATCACTAACTCAATCCTCGTGTGTATGTCATACACTGAGTTATGTGATTACATACCGATATATTTAGGGTTTTCAAGAGTGTATAATATAAGCATAAATGAAAATAATAATATGAATATATAATTCTGTCATTTATTTAAATAAAACAATTACATAATTGTCTTTCGGGCACTACACCTAACAATTAGTAATATGATTATGTTTATTTTGTAATGATAGAAGAAGAATAGAAAAGAAATGGAAGGAAAGTGGAAAGCATTCGTCTTATTTCATGCAAGATTCTAATTTGTTGATGTAATGGCGCAAACCACCATGCAAATGGCGCAGGCCATGACATCAAATGGACTTTTCGGCAATTGCATTAAATGAACGTCATATCTCAACCACTTTGGTCATAAGTGGCGCACACCACCATGCAAAATGGCGCAGGCCACTGTATTACAAACGCAAGAATTAGCAATATTACTATTGCCCATCATGGAGAAAAGAGGAGAGTTCGACAGATAGAGTTTGAAGAAGAAGCTTGAAGGCAACCTCACAAAAAAGGGCTCTCTTAGCCAAAAATCCAACCCTTTTAACACTTAAATTATGGTAAACATTTTGAGATCATCATTTTGGAACTAAAAGCTTGCATGGATATAGGAAGCAATTAGTTGTGTTCTATCTTCATCAACTTGAAGTAGATGAACTCCATTTGTGGATTCATCACTCACTTTGGTATTCTCTGGATTTTTACCTTGATCTAATTGTTCTTATTATTATGAATGCTAGCTTTAGTTTGTTAGCAGTTATAATAATGAGTGGCTAGTTCTTTGTATTGACTAAGATGATATAGTAATGATAGTTAATCCTTTTATTGTTGGAATTGATCGTTTGTGTTGCTATCTTCTATTGTGTTGAAAATCCTCTTGCTTGTTTTGATTGATAACATGTATTTTGGAGTAATTAACCAATGCATGTACCTACACAACTAGTAGATACCGAACGGAGACGTTAGTTGTGAGATAAGGGTAAGAGGAACGGAAGGTATAATCGACCCTAGTGGAATTCGATTCCTTATCCGGGGAATATTTCATTCACGTGTTTATCGTGTCAAGTCATTAGGTTTAAGGTACTTAAGCCAAGGATAAGGTGTAACGCCCCCAGACCCCGGGTCTGGTAGCGCTAAATGAGTCATAAATGGTCCGGTCAACTGTTTAGACCGCCGTCCTCGCTTGGTCTAAAATGGCTAACCCGAGTTGACAAGACCCTTATGTCTCACACTTATATGGGGGGTGAGCATTCTCTTATTTTACCGATGTGCGACTTTACATTCTCCCCCCTTTATAAGGGACTGGCGTCCTCGCCAGGACGGCCGAGACTGTTCCCGGATCGTCCCTACCAGAGGTAACTAGAGGCCATCCTTATACCATCTTCTTGTACGGTGCAGCGCATAGTTACGTCTGATAGTCAGCTCTGATACCATTCTGTAACGCCCCCAGACCCCGCGTCTGGTAGCGCTAAATGAGTCATAAATGGTCCGGTCAACTGCTTAGACCGCCGTCCTCGCTTGGTCTAAAAGGGCTAACCCGAGTTGACAAGACCCTTATGTCTCACACTTATATGGGGGTGAGCATTCTCTTATTTTACCGATGTGGGACTTTACATAAGGCATAGTGTAATTTTATACACTCGTATGAGGGAAAATTGCATGTTTAGGAGTGCACCATTCACACAATAGCACACCAATGTTGATCGATTCCAATCAACTTAAGGGAATTAACTTGAACTAAAGATCATCTTAGTTGATTTCTTTTACCTTTTGAACAACCCTTGTAATTAATTATTAGTCTTTTAAACAAAACTGCGATTCGGATCAAGATAATGATAACTAATCGGTGTTTAACCTCACATTTCCCTTGGGAGACGACCTTGACCACCACGCTAGACTACGATTGACCCGGTACACTGTCGGTGAGATTGGAAACCTAGAAAGTCCACATCAGAACCCGAATCAGAAGTATCAGAAATGACTTCGGGAAGTGGACATTTAACAAATTTAACTGATGGAGATGAGACTCAAGATGGGTTGCAATTAGACCCAACGCGTACTCCCGAGGATCGGGAAATACAAGGCCTTAATAGAGAGCCCCCACCTAATCAGAGGGCAATTAATCTGGGACCAACTGTGGTCCAAAATCAAGGAGGTCGGCAGAACCAAGTCCAACAACAACAGCAAGGCCTGCAGAATCAGAACAACAACAATCTGGGAAATCTATTTGGACAAATGCCTTTTGACCAGAACCAGATAATGCAGATGATGGCGCAATTGATGATGCATAATCAAGCTCAGAATGTGAATCCACCACCGGCTGCCCTTTATTATGCACAATTTTTTTATGCACCACCTAGGGCACAGAATCAAGGTAATCAGGGAAGAATTTTGAGAGACTATACGGCATCAACTATTGGTCAGGGGCATAACCCCATCCGTTTGCCACCTATTCCGGCGAACAATCTGGAAATTAAACAGCATGTGTGGTACCTTCTGAACGACAGTGCACAATTTTAGGGTAAATCAACAGAAGACCCGAATCAATTCTTGAACCACTTTATGCAAGTATGTCGGACCGCGAAGATGAATGGAGTTTCTGAGGAAGCGGTTAGGATGCTTTTATTCCCATTTGCATCGAGTCACTACCCCACGATTCTTTACACACTTGGGATCAAGTGACTGCAAAGTTTTTATTGAAATATTGTCCCCTCTCCAGAACATTGGATATGAAGGAAGCTATTGCAAACTTTGAACAGTTGGATATGGAGAGCATGCATGAAGCCTGGGATAGATTTACAGCTATGTTGAGAAAGTGCCCACGTCACGGATTAGAGGCATGGAACCAGGTACATCTCTTTTATGGTGGTTTACGCGAGACAGATCAATCAAATTTGAATGCGGCGTGTGGAGGAGATGTGATGAGTGTACAACCTGAAGTTGCATTGGCTACTATAGAGAGGGTTGCAGAAAGCAACAGACAGTGGAAACGGGGAGAAGGGTTTCAAGGAAACCAATTAGCTCGGTTAACCAAGTCGGGCCAAGTGAAGAAATTATGAGGATGCAAGCTGAAATGGTGGAGCTAAAAAGGCAAATGAGTGACATGTTGGCATGGCAGAAGGAATTCAAAGGGTGTACTACTTGCGGTGGTGAACATTGGGCCACGAGTTGCCTTATTAAGCAGGTTAGTCAGTTAACCACGACTCAAATGTTGAATGATCGATCTCTTGAGAACCCTTTTGGAATAAACCCCATGGATATGCACCTATAGTGCTTGAATCCCGTGGTATACCAAACTACAGATCTGGGTTTGACATCAAATTGGCAACCCATGGATGTGAACTATTTAGCCAATCAAAACATGGGGCAGAACTCTCAAAATTGGCCGGACATTCTCAATCTCACTTGGGGTAGAAATCCAGTGGTCGGGCAAGCCACTCAACAACCAACCACACAGCCTCAACAAAATCAATATGCGCCTCAACCACTGAATACTTTTGGAAGCCCGAGGCAGCTTCAGCAAGGGGTTTATATGCATCCTAATGCACATCTACAGTATGCCCCACCCCTACAGTCAACACCACCGCCCCTGGAACATGTACAAACTAAAAGTTCCACGGACATCTTACTGGAGCAGATTAGCAAAGACATGAAGGAGACTAACAAGGATGTGAATAAGGAATTGAAAGAGATAAGAAACGTCCATGTAAACTTGCAAGCTGTGGTTAGGAATTTAGAGACGCAAATGGGGCAAGTGAATCCCAGGCAAGTGAATGCCATCTTTACTAGAAGTGGAAAAATGGTGGGAAGTGATGTTGAGGTTCCCAAAGTTCAGAAGAAGGAAACAATGGAGAAGAATAGAGAGAAAGATGAATATTGGGTGGTGATCAATGAGGAGCAAAAAGCTGATGAGATAGAGAAAGAGTTGGAGAACCCGAGTACAGAACCAGAAAAGCGGTCAGACACAACACAAGAAGGTACAAACAACTCAGATATGGATTCTGTGAAAAAAAACCCTTTGATTTATCTTACCTTACCCCCCTCATGGCCCTACGAAGCCAACCATTTCTAAAAAGCAAAACAAGTTTCTCGACATCCTAAGAAAAGTAGAGATAAATATCCCACTTGTGGATGCGTTTGTTCATATGCCATCTTATGTCAAATTTTTAAAAGGGATTTTGACTAATAAAGCTAAAATGGATAAAATCATTTGGTTAAATGAGGATTGTTCTGCCGTTTTTCAAAATAAGCTGCCACCTAAGTTGAAAGATCCGGGTAGTTTTTCCATTCCTTGCACCATAGGTCAGACGTTATTCCCTAAGGTGTTATGTGACTTAGGTGCAAGTGTAAGTTTGATGCCTAGGAGGATATATGAGAGTTTGGGGGTAGGTGAGCTCAAACATACAAACATGACCTTGCAAATGGCGGATAGGTCGATTTGGCGCCCCATGGGAGTTGTTGAGGATGTGCTAGTTCAAGTAGGGAAGCTTGTATTTCCGGTTGATTTCGTAGTATTAGACATGGAGGAGGATAGTCAAACCCCGATTCTATTAGGTAGACCTTTTCTGGCTACGGGTAGGACTTTACTAGATGTTCAAAAAGGTGAGGTTATAATGAGAGCAGGTGATGAGACCGTAACCTTCAATGTCTACAAGACCATTAAGCATCCAGGAAATGATTGGGGCACGCGTGAGGACGTACAAAGGCTGGAAGTTTTTAAGGAAACACCTATGAGTTTTGAGTTACCCAAGGAGGGTGTGGGTAGTGAGAGTGTCCCTAGGATGGAGGTAGAGTCGAATGTAAAATTTGGGGGATATGAGTCTTGCCGAAGACTATAAACTCGGCACCCTATCTTGTTTTTGAAATTCAATAAGTCGAGCTAACGACAATAAACAAAAGCGCTTATGGGAGGCAACCCACATTTTTTTTTTCTTTAGGTTTTTAGGTTTGTTTTTTTAGGAGTGTGATGAAAATTTGACCTCGCATTTCGAATTCCATTTCATGCTTTGTGATAATCCATATTTTATTTGTTCTATACATCTCCATACTTGTGCTTACCAATACTTAAGGTTTCCGCCTGAGTGGATTCTTGGTTTCTATGTTGTGATTGTACAGGTACCCTGGGAGATACATTGGAGGTTGTCACTTTGCAAAGTTCCGCCTTATTGCCAGTTCAGCTAAGTCTTTATTTCTTTACTTTATCACTCACACACCGAGGACGGTGTTCCGTTTTAAGTGGGGGTGGTAGACTTAGCTTCACTTGACCATGTGCTTTTATTTATCATCGAATAAGTTATATGCCTTGTGTTTGGTCTCTATTTGAGTAAAAATTGAGCCATTTTTAAAAAAATTCATGGTTTTGATGTTGCGACTCCTATGTAATTCATTGTGTTCTTTGGTTAATTATTAGTCAATGGTAGAATGCATGCGAGTCAAACCTTATCTTGTTGTGGAAATAGAATTCTTATGCACGTAATAGCTTTGCTTTCATGAGTTGTGGTTCATTAGTGAATGATTATATTTGACATAGATATTAATCTGTTACCTAGAACTTATACCATTAACTTCGAGGCGAAATAGAAAGGTCAATGTTGGTAGATTAAGGGATGACGGTCCTGGCATTTCTTTGATCCAACCAGAGCCAAATAGCCAACCATGTGCATAATTTCCACAGAAACCCCTCTAAGCCTTTGTAGGGTGGTTAGACCCCTGATAGCAAAATAACTAACCGCTAACTTTGACCGACAGAGTATCGGGTCAACGGTAGTATAGTGTTGTCAAGGTCGAATCCACAGGGAGTAATGTTTAAGTACCAAAGTCGACTTAGAACTTAGTTCAGGTCAAAATAATGGTGGAGAATATTATACTACTACAAAAGTGAAGATTGTACTACTGATTTTACTTCTAAGTATTAACGGGTGTAGTCGAACTATGATCCCACGAGCTACTTTTACCCCTAAGGAAAGACTTAACAGGGAGCGTGTCTTAACCGACCTACCTATCCAATGTAGTTTAACGACATCCACGTGTGCCAACTCCTAATTCTAGCGATTAGACTGAACAACTCGATCTAACCACCCTATGTGAAGTTAATTAATTCTCCCTTTAGAAACCCGATTAACCTAACATGATTAAGTTCTAGAGTTGCTCGAACAACGATGACAAACCTCTATATTGGGTTCGGACCTAACAACTAGGCCGAATCTACGCAACGATCCTAAAACCCCTTATCCCACATCTCACTGCAAAATACATCTATAAGTTCGATGTGTGTGACAGTGAACTAGGTGATCTATCTAATTCAAAGACGTTAAAATAAGTTTTAGGACGTGGATTAATCGTTTAAACAATAATTACGCACTACACTACTCCCAATCGCATCCCCCTTAGGGTTTTCGCTCGCTTTCACATAATTCGACTACACATGAATTTAGCTACTTATAATTATGCTAATAACGGAATAAATAACGGAAATTGAACTAAAGACAATAAATAAAAGAAACATCATTACCATATAACTGCTGAAAATCTGATCCAGAAAATATGAAGAAATAGTTGCACCCAAAAAGTTGAATCTTTGATCTTGTAATGCAAAACTAAGCTATAAAAGATGTGTAGAATCAAAGGAAGTTATCTAGGGAATCAAGGGATCAAAGGGTGTTTAATCTATGTTAAAATCGCCCCTAAATCGCCTAAGAAAAGTCTAAAGTCGGCCAAACATGAGTAGGGGCTGAATGAGCTACGTATTTATAGAGTAGGTCGAAAATCTGCTACTGTCGGTCCCGGACGCCCGTCTGGTACATGTCGGACGCCCGTCTTCCTGGAGAACATGAAGATATTAGGGTTTCGTCTTCATTGGACGGGCGTTCGCATTCCTCTGAACGCCCGTCTGGTGACTTGTGACTTGAGGCTTTTCGAACCCTGGACGCCCGTCTGGAACCCTGGACGTCTGTCCAGCTGAAAATCAAACTTCCTGAATGTAGTGTCAATACTGGGGACGCCTGTCTGAGTTGGGCAAACGTCCGTTTGATGTAGCTTCACGGCAGACGCCCGTCTGGAGTATAGCAAACGCCAGTTTGCACCAAGCTTCAGTATTTTCATCATAACTTCACTTCTAGGGCTCCAAATGAGATGATTCAAAATACCTTGGAAATATGGTTCAATGATCTACAACTTTCATCAAGACAACTCTTCCTGAAAGTGTCTCCAAGTGTGACCAAAATGCCCCTGAAGTGACTGGTTTAGATTTCGTCAATGATTCTTCACTCTTTTCTCCTCCTTGGCCCCAAATCTCGTTCTTTCTCGAGACTCTCTACCTTATTATCGACCTTACACATCAATCTAAGCCTGAAAACAAAGACACGAACACCAAGGCATAATATACATTGAAAGAAACGTAACGAAATCCACATAAAACACGAGTTTTTAGGACGTAAACGTCATTAGTCTCGAAACATGCATATAAGTGAATATCGTTCATATCCTACCCATAATAGCCCAAAATAACCATGAATAACTCGTAAAAGGAGGTAATCTCATATACGAAATACACTACAATTTGACTCCCATCAACCCCCACCTGAACTTAGCATTCGTTGAATAACCTATAATTACCGACCCTTAGCCTTTATTTGTGGTCTACATTTCTTTGACACCCTACGAGTGAGTTTTAATCTTATTTTGGGCACACTTGATAGCACAAGTGTGGGGTGGTGGAGATGTGTATCCAAGTATGGTGTTGGTGGATCCTTTGCTTTACGAATGAGAAGGGGTAGTGAAGTGTTGGTGTTTGGTTCAAAAAAAAAAAATCAAAAAATCAAAAAAAAAAAAAAATCAAAAAAATCAATCAAAAGAAAATGAAAAAAATTGAATGTGGATGAAAAGTGTTCGAATCAATGTTTCAATGTAATGCAGGGCGAGGGGATGAAGTAAATTCGAGTGAATGTTCTTGAATTCTAGGTTAGCTTGTTCTTGGTAACAACTATTTTTGCAAGCTATCTTGGAGTTTTATCTTGGTGGCCACCGTTTTTTGCATCTTACTCCTATTTATGATGCGGTGTTGAAAGGAGGCGAGCTGTGAAGTATATGCAAGATGTTTTGATTAAGCTCACTCGTATTTTCTCTGTTGATACATCCTTTTATCCTTTCGGTTAGCCCCATCCCTAGCCTAACGTTACAACCTTGCAAGTCCTACCTGACCTTAGTTAGCCTTGATTTGACTTCGATTAGTGGAGATGATTATGAAGTATAAGCCTATGGTGTAACGCCATTAGTCATGCACTTATAATCTGAGCCGGTTGACCATGATAAATGATTGAGAAGCTATGCACACACACACATTTTGTTTTCATTATAAGATACGTTTTGGCTCGTGTTTATTCGTTTGTTGACTAGTTTTACTCATTGGATATTTTGGTTCGCAACGTTGATCTCATGATTTATTTTTGAATCGCTTGATTTGCTCGAGGGCGAGCAAACGCTAAGTGGGGGGTAGTTGATGAGAGTCATCTTTGCTATAATTTCGTATGCATTTTACCCCATATTTGTAGCATATTTGATGTAATTTTTTGGTAGTTGAGTGGTTTTATATGCACATTTCACCACGAGTTGAATCACGAGACGTAAGGGCGTTTACGTCCGAAATCTCCATATTTTTAGATGAATCGTGTGTGTTTTATTGGCATTTGTCACGCTTGGTCTTCTTGTTATTGTTTGTTGTAGGCACGGCGTGATAGAGGGCATGACGAGGATCACAACAGTATGAAAATCGTACAAAACGGAGTTCGTATGAGAAAATGACACGAGATCCAAATTCGGGTGTTCGAAAAAAATAAATAATTATAATAAAATCACGCTCCGAAAACAGCAAGTATCACACCTTAGGTGTGACAGCGACTGGTTTTTTTGTTACTCTCTGCTAATAATAATAATAAAATGAAAAAAAAAGATAATATAAAAAAAAAAACAAAAAACAAAAGCAAAACAGGCGTACCTTTATGGGAAAATGGGGCCCACCCCTGTAAATGAAATTTAATGCGGACGGAAAATTTCCGGAAATAATTGGGTCGGCAGGTTATGTATTAAAAAGCCACCTGGGTCAAGTTTTAACACAGTTTTGATATCACAATTTTATTTTTTCAGCAGCAACAAGTTTCCTTTCCCTTAGAAATAGATTAAGACTATTTTTCTCTGTAATTTAATCAAGAACAACAGCAGTTTTATTTATTTTATTATTACGCGATTACAACACAACGAAGTGACAATTCGAGTGGTGGATTGCTATAGTTTCTTTTGGTAAATTTTATTTAATTTTTTTTTATCATTTTTATTATTAATTTCTTCATTAATTTCTGCACTTTTATTTTTATTATGAGTAGCTAAATTTACAATAGCTAGATTATGTGATAGATCGTAAAATTGATGCCTAAACGATGATCTAGGGATGAGTAGGACTTAAAAGTTTAATCTTTTGAATTGTTGTGTCCTAAAATTTGATCTTCATGCTTGAATTAAACTGATCACTTGATCATGATTCTACACACGAACTTTATAAATGTATTTTGCGAGGGAGTGTGCGAACTAGAATTTTAGGATTGTCATGCACGAACTAGTCGAGTTTTTCGCAGCCTGTTCCTTGGTAAGGTTTTTCTAGCTAAGCCGTGAACTCGGTGGATGCGGAGCATCTCATAGTTTTTTTATCATATTAGGTCAATTAAATCCCATAGAGGGGACTGTTGAACTGAATATAGGGTAACTAGGTTGTGGTATTAGCGCCTAGGGACCAGTTTAAGAGATTGCACCCACAACACATTCATTAGAAGCTATTGGTTGGATGGTAGGTTAAGGCTCGTCCCTAGTGATTCGGTAAAGGTGTTAAGAGTAGTGTTCTTGACCATAGTTTAGCTATTTTATTTATCATATATTTTTAAAGTTAGTATTTTTATCTTTTTCTAGCTATAATTACCTTCACCAATATTTGTGAGCCTGAACTAAATACAACCGTGATTGTGACACTTTACCAATTCCTTCTGGAATACGACCTTGCTTGCCGCTATAGTGCTTCCGACCCGGTACTATGCCAGTTAAAGTTGGACGTCACTGTTTTGGCCATCATTACACGAAATTACCTTCTAGACAATTGAACAAAGTCTCCAAGTGAAGAACTCTTCCTTAAACTCCTAATAATTATCATCCAAAGTTGATGTGGAACATCCAATTTGCACCATACTACAATTCAAACTAATCAACATCAAATTAGAATATTAATAATGAGTAAGAAACAATTTCACATATGCAATAACTCCAGAAGCTTTCTTAATCAGCACATGCAAACCTATAAAGCCTAGAATTGCCTTTCTTTTTTTTTAACCTTTGAATTGATTGGATAAAGTTATAAATAAGAGTAAGTTGCAAATAAGTGTAAGCCTTTACAAGGATCTGTTGTGAAATCAGAATCTCTCCATTAGAACAGTTGTCCAAGCAACTTCAAGTTAGAAGAAACAATTATTTTGAGTAAACATGATGAACACAGTGTTCCAAACTCACACGGTTTTCATACACAGAAGGCTACGCTTGTAGATATCACAGAAGATGAAGCTACAGAGTTCAAAATAAGGGATAAAGATGAAATAAGGGATAAAGATCTCCAACCTTGGAGAAGAAGAGGCAGAAGCCGATTAGAATTCTGAAAATAATTAGGGTTTTCTTATGTTTATCGGTTTTGTATTTTTATTATTTATCCTTTATATTTTTTGGGTATTTATATGTGCCGAGTTCTGTAATTACATCATCGAGCAATAATACAAATTATTATTCAATTCTTCAAATTCTTTATGGTATCAGAGCCTTGAATCGAGTTCAGCTTTTTTCCAACCAAACATGGCCAAAGAATCAGCTTTAACGATTCAACAGTTTCACCATTGTTCGAGCTTGATCTCGATTCGTTTAACCCTCACAAACTACCTTCTATGGAGATCTTAGGTTGTGCCCCTGATCAAAAGTCTTGGAATACACTACCACATTACATCAGAGACCAAACCTGCTGAAAAAATCCAAAAAGAAGAAGATGTAAAGGAAGAAGATGAGTCAGACAATCCAGACTTCCATGCCTGGCATGTCAATGATGGTCTACTTGTTTCATGTCTCTTAGGGACCATGAAGGATGAGATCATTAGCATGGTGTATGAAGAAGATGCAACAACATACCAAATCTGGAAGGCCCTTGATCAGCAGCTGCTTCCTCACACAGTGGAGAAGGAAGGTAATCTAAAAAACATGCTTATGGGATTAAAGAAAGGTATAAAATCCGTAGAAGAATATTTAAAGGAGTTTAAATCTATGTGTGATAATCTTGCTGCAATTAAAAAGCCTGTTTCAGATCTTGATAAGGTTTTCCAGTTTGCTCATGGCCTTGGGAATGAGTATATGGGATTTAGAACTGCTATGCTCACTAAGGCTCCCTACCCTACCTTTAATGAGCTAATTATGGCACTACAAGGGTATGAGAAAACTATTAAAACTCAACAGGCAGAACAAAAGGAGCTGATCAATCCGACTCAAGCCTACCTCTCACAAAAAGGGAGATGAAGAGGAAGAAGAGGAGGAGGAAGAGCTCAATTTTCCTAGAGAGGTCATGGTTTTGCTCCTGCTGGCAGATCTGGAGATTTAAATCAACCACAACAACAAAACAATAGAAACAATGAGGCAAGGCCAGACACTTAGAAAAGACAAACAGAGAATTCTAGAGAATCAAGGCCAGTATGTCAAATCTGTGGAAAGGTCAACCATACTGCCCTGGACTGCTGGTACATGTTCGATTATGCTTATCAATTTGAGGATATTCCCAAGGCACTGGCAGCAATGAATTAACACAAGAACAAGACACTGGATTCTATGCAGATACAGGTGCTACATCACATATGACAAACAATGAAGGTAACCTCTTTACTAAAAGAAAGTATTCTGGTAATGATAAGGTACATGTAGGAGATAGTAGTAAACTAGACATTACGCATACTGGGATGCTTATGTTGGTAACCTAAAGTTAAAAGACATTCTAGTTGTACCCTCATTAACAAAGAACTTATTATCAGTTGTAAATACACTGCAAATAACCAATGTACTTTTGAGTTCACTAATAATGGATTTGTGATTAAGGATCAGGACCAGAGAATAGTGGCACAAGGACATAAAAGAGGGGGACTCTATGCAGCCAATGAAGGCATACATGAGGCATTAAATGCAGTAAAGCTAGGGAAGGCATCATCCTTGATTTGGCACCAGAGATTAGGACATCCTCAAGCCAAGTCAATTTATGTTTTAAATAAAAAGTCCTTGATAGATGTTAGTAGTTGGATTCACAAAACTACCATTTGTGCAAGTTGCCAAATGGGAAAAAGTTGTAAACTTCCTTTTAGTTTGAATAATAATAATCTTTGATTCCTTTAGAAAAGATTCACAGTGATTTATGGGGTCCAGCACCAATTTCTTCAAATCAAGGTTATAGCTACTATGCAATTTTTAATGATGACTTCTCTAGATTTACTTGGTTATATCCACTAAAAAGAAAATCAAAATTCTACGACTGCTTTGTAAGATTTCAAAGACTAGTAGAAAACCAACTAAATCATAAAATTAAGATTTTTCAGTGTGATGGAGGGGGTGAGTTTAAATTGACAGCTTTTTTGAACCACTTATCAGACTGTGGTATAAGCCTGCAAATATCCTGTCCTCACACTCCAGAACAGAATGGAGTGGCTGAAAGGAAGCATAGACATGTGGTAGAAACAGGTCTCACCCTCATGTTTCATGCTCATGTCCCTCAACACTTATGGGTAGAAGCCTTCCTCACTGCAGTGTACTTGATCAATAGGTTACCCTCTTCTGTGCTTCAGAATGTCACCCCTACTGGAAATTGTATAACAGAGATCCTGATTATGGTGGATTGAGAGTCTTTAGATGGCAGTGTTTTCCAACCTTAAGACACCATGGACAATCCAAGTTTGCAAAAAGGAGTGTTCCATGTGTGTTTCTTGGATATAGTCCTTCACACAAAGGATATGGGTGTTTGGATCCTAAAACTAAAAGAGTCTATATCTCCAGGCATGTGGTGTTTGATGAAGGAGTGTTCCCTTATGCTCCTATACCACCACCTGAATCAGGAAGAGCAACTGAATATGTGGAGTATCCTATAGCAGATGAATGGCAGGTATCACCATTACCTGACCAAACACCATATGAGACACCAGAACCACACTTGACTTCAAGTTGTTGCCCAGAACCTACTCAGCCACTTTCTGAGACCACAACACCTGTAGGCCACACTGAAATTGATGACCCTAAACCACAACCAGATCCAAGTCAGGACACTTCAGACCCTGATACTCCATCAGAATCTGGTGCTTCAGAACATTCAGAAGTAGAGATAGATCCAGAGACACAACCTCATCCGGATCCACCCAGACCTGTGAGAGATAGGAGACCACCATCCTACTTAAAAGATTATGCCATGAATACAGAAAGCTCAGCTGTTATTCCAGAACCAAAGTCCCTAAAAACTGCCCTACAACAGTCAGAATGGGTTACAGCAATGAAGGAGGAATTAGAAGCACTACACTACAACAAGACCTGGATACTTGTTCCTAGACCAGCTGATTCTAATGTGATTGGGTCCAGGTGGGTCTACAAGGTAAAAACAAGGGAGGATGGTACACTTGAGAGATATAAGGCGAGATTAGTAGCTCAAGGGTACTCTCAACAGCCAGGGGTAGACTATCAAGAGACTTTTAGCCCTGTGATAAAACCAACCACTATCAGGCTGGTACTGGCATTGGCAGTTTCAAATGGATGGGCTCTGAAACAGTTGGATGTGAAAAATGCATTCTTGCATGGTTATCTAAGAGAAAAGGTCTATATGGAACAACCACCTGGTTTTAGGGATAATAGCTACCCAAACCATGTATGCTTGTTACAAAGGTCACTCTATGGACTCAAGCAAGCTCCTAGAGCTTGGTTTGATAGACTATCTCAGTATCTTATCACATCCATTTTAGTTGCAGTAGGTCGGATTCATCTATGTTTGTGTTTCGAGAAAGAGGAATCATAGCCATCATGCTTATCTATGTTGATGACACTATAGTCACAGAGAATGATCCTCAAGCTATACAGACTCTAATTGATAGATTGGGTCAAGAGTTTGCACTAAAGGATTTGGGCTCACTGAGTTTTTTTCTTGGGAATTGAAGTAAAGACTACTCCAGACGGTATACTTCTGACACATCAAAAGTATATACAGGCTTTGTTAGCTATACATAAGATGCAAGAGTGTACACACATTGCTACTCCATTGGCTCTTAAAACTCGGTCAAAACCATCTGATGATGATCCCTTTGACACTTTTACTTACAGAAGCATAGTAGGGGCCATGCAATACCTTACCTTTACTAGGCCTGACATCACTCATGCTGTCAGCAAGGTGTGTCAGCACTTTGCCAGTCCTACTGTGGGGAATTTCAAGGATGTCAAAAGGCTGCTAAGGTTTATCAAGGGTACTGCCACACATGGATTGCACTTGTCTCAAAGTCCTCTTACCTTATATGGTTTTAGTGATGCTGATTGGGCAGGGTGTCCTACAACTAGACGCAGTACTACTGGTTTCTGTGTCTTTCTGGGTGCAAATTGTGTGTCTTGGAGTTCAAAAAAATAGGGCTCTGTGGCTAGATCCAGCTCTGAAGCAGAATATAGGTCTATGGCTTCAGCAACAGCTGAACTGGTGTAGAATACGCATCTTCTTCGAGATATTGGTGTTAAGATCCAACAACCTCCTCAGCTGCTATGTGATAATCTCAGTTCATTATACTTAACTGTCAATCCTATGTTTCACTCTCGTACTAAACATTTTGAGTTAGATTATCATTTTGTTCGCGAGAAAGTGGCAGTTAAACAGCTTATTACACGCTATGTCCCTTCTACACAACAGCTAGCCGACATTTTTACTAAGCCTCTACCCAGATTACAGTTTTCCGTTTTACAATCCAATCTGTGTATTCAACCAATCTCCTACGCCATATTGAGGGGAGATGATGAACACAGAGTTCCAAACTCACACGGTTTTCATACACAGAAGGCTACGCTTGTAGATATCACATAAGGTGAAGCTACAGAGTTCAAAATAAGGGATAAAGATGAAATAAGGGATAAAGATAGTTATTCATGTCGTGTGGATAATCACTCAGCAGGCTGTGGCCAAACAGGAGGAGTCCTTGCTCAATTGTCCAGTGGATCGAAGGCTATCTCCAACCTTGGAGAAGAATAGGCAGAAGCCGATTATAATTCTGAAAAGAATTAGGGTTTTCTTATGTTTATCAGTTTTGTATTTTTATTATTTATCCTTTATATTTTTTGGGTATTTATATGTGCCGAGTTCTGTAATTACATCATCGAGCAATAATACAAATTATTATTCAATTCTTCAAATTCCTTAAAACATTCTGAAAAACTATTCGGATTTTCCACTTTAATGGATCTCAAATGCTTTTAGCACCTTTTCTTTCCATAGGAATGAAAGATTCATGAGATGTTGATTTAGATCACATCACCTGAAGAAGGTAGAACTAAAAGATCAGTTGAATTTGAATAGAGAATTAGCCATTGGTTAGCAAATCTAAAATCAAAATGATTTTCTGCTTATAAATCATTTCACTTTCACCGATAACAACATTGTTGACATTGTATCATCCAAAAGGCTAAACTCTGCAATTGATATAGCTAATAACTGAGAAATCATCAATAAATTGTCCATGAAAAAAGTCTTTTGCAATTTTAATAGGAGAAATCAATTTTTTCATGATATTGAAGAAGACAACGACCATTGACCAACTCAAAGAATACCAAAAAATAAAAGAAAATTAATCACTTCTACAAGCCTTCAATCTTCCCCAAGAACCTAGTTGAGTGTCGGTGTGGACTCATAGGTCTAGGACACAAAGTGCTCAATTATTAGCCTCTCAGCAGTAAGAGAACATTAATTCGCTAAAGAATGATAAAGACAAATTAAATTAATGTTTAAATGAATCATATAGCTACTAATAGTTCAGCTTAACCAATTACCTGCTCAAACACAACAAATCATTCCTGGGGTTCTGTTTGTTATGCTTCATTAAGTTTAATGTGAATATATAATTACCTCAACATAATTTAAATAATAAAGGCCCTGAATTAAGACTAAACATCAAATAATGAAATAAGTTTAACTTGTACAGAGCTAACAAGTTCATGGAATAGTGCTAATATATCTATGCATACATGTTGTATACATCAAATATAATTTCAATATAATCCTCTAAACATCAAATAAGCAAATAGATTTAAAATATAGAGATGTTGTATAATACAATAGAATTTCAAATCAGAATATCCACATATGACTACGCGTAGACTTCAGAAACAGCTAAGTAGCAAAATTGACTTACACTATAAGAAGACAGAGCAACATCAGAGTCGGTGGTGGAAGAATGATTCTCATCATCAGGATCATCACCGCAAGCTTCTCATTCGAATATACCTACTTCCAACAGAAACCATGTTGGAGAAAAAGCCCTTTTTGAAGGGTTGAATAGTCAACTTTAGCGCTAAATACGGATAGGCTCCGATGTATTTCATCGAGAGTTAATGATATCATTAAATACTACATACGGAGTAGTTGATGATGGGCTTTTGAATCACTAGATTCGGATGTCGGGTGAATGAGAAATTAATGGCTAAAATTGGTAGAAAATATGTAGGAGATGGGAGTTGAAGGGAGAACCTCACCCATTCTCCCACATAGGTAACTTGAGGCTTGTGAGCTAAAGTAATAAGAGATAGTGTATATTTTTATAGATGTGCCTCAAGGGGCAACGCACTTTTGTGCAGGAGGGAGGACTTAGATGATTCCACACGCGCACGCGCGCGCCGATGCCCTCCATCCGGCTCGGCTCGAGCTCGGTTCGGATGTTACTATTAAATTTTTGGACTAAATTTCTTTATGAAATTAACCATAAAACTAATTTTGGAATGTGATTGTGTCATTCGACCAATCAGAATTCGTTGTGTTATTCGACCAATCAGAATTCAGAGGACAAATCACCCAACCAATCAAATTGAGAGAGTTGGGTCGGCCATGGTGCCTAAATCCCAACGTGTGGATTACTTTTCCAAGGAGAAAAGTTTGATGACGTGTCTCGGCCAATCAGATTCGAGTATTGGCTCCTCCTCTCCACTATATAAAGAACCCCTGGATGAAGATTAAATCATCGAATTTTCTCTTGTGTCTTTCCACCACAAAGAGTCAGTCATATAGATCTAGATATTGAGTCGAAGAGAAGTCGGAGCACTTTGTAAGTTCGCCGGAGCTCGGATTTTTGAAGTGCCTCTAAATCCGAGACGTAAAGCCATTGTATCTTGGGAGACATTTGCTACTACCGTGAGCACCATACCGGAGCAATTTGTCTTAAGGAAAGAGTAACTACTCGCCTCGGTTTGATCTTTAGTCCTTTATTTTATGCATACTACCTTTATTGTCTATTGTTTGAATCAGATATGCATGATGATATTTATTTGTTAGATCTACTTAATAATATGAATTGTTCTATTCACATGATTTATTTTCTAGATTAATATTCCGTAATTTAATCCGTAAATTACAGATCTGTTCCGTAAATCACTCCACACACGATACGCTATCCCAACAAGCTTAAGACAAAATTTTCGTGTGTTCTGGTGTAAATCTATTTTATATTGAATCTATGTATCAGTTGAATTTCATCTGCTTAAGTTATTATTATTCTAGTCCTACTAATCGGGTGTTATGTGGATCAGAATAAGTTCATAAGTGTGGATCGGTTTATACGAATCTTTTTTTTCCTTTCTGGCTCGTATATAATATAATCGAGTTCGTTTGAGGTCGATTGTTGGTGCTGAAAGTCGTTCATTAGCCAGAATATATATACAGAATTAATTATGCGGCACATATTTGGAATGTCGTGACTGAACATCGCGCTCGATGGATGTAGCTGCTACTGCTGTAAGTGAGTTGATTTATGTGTGATATAATTATCAACAGGGTTACTCAACGTAATATATTTATCACGATGTCTAAGATTAATTTTTTGTACAACACTTGCCTCCTCTATTATTGCTGTGATAAAGTGGTATATCCATCGAGAATACAGTTCTTGATTTTCTTGTTTCTAATATGTTATACACATGTATCCGGGAGGTATCTGTGATAGGGATTAGTTTATCGACTAATGATTAACAAGGTCTGTGCATGACTAGAGGGTCATGGTTTAGAAACCTGCTCTTTTTTTCGAACAACAAATGAGTTTTTATTTATGGTAGCAAGATGCTACAAGTTTAAATTACAATAGATGAGCCAAGCAAAGCTGAAACACCAAACAAAAACCACATCATCCTATCAAACTAGTGACCAAAAAACCAGATGCGGCATCAGCAGCAGAAAGGTTGCAGAATAGCAGAGCAGAATCCAAACTATAGCAATTCCAAATCAGACAAAATAGGATCATTTCCAACCAAGCAGAATCCAACAACTATCGAAGGAAAAACACGAGCATCTACCCAATCATAGGGTTGATAATCCAGATGTTCCAGTCGAGATGAGGGGAGCTTGTGTTACGTCCCGTGATCCACTCATAGCACCTAAGTTGAATTTCTTCCAAAATACCTTTTGCGTTACATAATTTCGAGTTGAAAATCACTTCGTTTCTCCTCATCCACAAAAACCATAATGAAGTTTTCAAAATGGCATCCCACCTCCTTTTGTATCCTTTAGAGAGATTAAGCTTAACATACAAGCTAATTAATTCTTCCAAATTATTCGGGTTTGGTTCCGATAATTGACACCATTGTAAGACGCTATTCCACACGCTTTTTGCCAAAGGACATAAAACAAGTAAGTGGTTTTCAGTTTCCAAATCAGTATGACACATAGGGCATCTTAAGTCGGTTAAGATGACGCCGCGCTTCGATAGGTTGACTCTAGTAGGTAACCTCTTCAACCTTGTTCTCCAACAAAAAATATTGATCTTCGAAGGTACTAAATGATTCCAAATCCATTTTGTTGCAACTGTCGACATAGGTTCATCCGCCTTTTTGATGATATTCTTCAAATCTTTTACCGTGAATTTACCTTTGTTGTTAAGGGTCCACCATGGTGAATCTTCCGCAAACCTGTTAATAGAAAAATTTGTGATCATTGAACATAGCTCATCAAACTCCCCCACTTCCCTCCCCCGTAAACTTCTTCTCCAATCCCACGCCCACCCCCATTTCTCCATTTTTCCTTAACCGAAGAATCATTATCAACGTCAAGTTTAAAAATCCTAGGAAATCTATTACTCAAAACCGTATTCCCCACCCATATGTCCTTCCAAAAACTAACTGTATTGCCCCCACCCACAACCTATCTCACCGAGTCCATTAGATTCACCCCCTTCTTTTCTATTCAACACAATTCCTAATGATATTACCCCAAACTTTCCCTCTACCCCCCTTCAAAGTACCATCCCCAAAACCCCCCTCCTTGCCATACACCCCTTGAATAACCTTCCTCCATAGACTACTCCTTTCAGTATTAAAACGCCACCACCATTTTCCCATCAACGCTTCATTTTGCACTCTTAACCCCACAACCCCCAAACCCCCATGTTTTTTTTCTCTAAGAATATTTTTCCACGCGATCCAACTGATTTTATTCTCACCATAACCCCCACCCCAGAAAAAACAAGCTCGCAGTCTTTCAATAGTGTGTATCACGGCCAAGGGAGCATGGAAGAGGGAGAAAAAATATTGAGGAAGACTACCAAGAACCGCTTTTATCAACGTGAGCCTCCCCCCAAAAGATAGAAGCTTGGCTTTCCACCCGTCTAGTCTCTTCTTAATTCTGTCAATCACCGGCTGCCAAGCCGATATCTTATTCATATTTTGCCCAATAGGAAGGCCAAGATAAGTAAAAGGCCACGATCCCAAACAGCAACCAAGAGAATCAGCCCCACAATTAAGCTCGTTCTGATTCACATTGACCCCGTATAGCTTACTTTTGCTAAGGTTTAAGTTCAGCCCGGAAACCTTAGCAAAAATAGACATGATTCTTCTAAGATTAGTCAAGTTGTCAATACCCCATTCACTGAAGAAAATGGTATCGTCTGCAAATTGAAGATGCGTAATACTATGATCGGCAAAATTAGGATTTTAGTCCTCTAACTTGGCCTATTTTGGATTTTAGTCCTGCTCCTGCTCCGGTGAAAAAAATGGTCCTCTAAGTTTGCTTTTTTTTGGATTTTAGTCCTATCCGCCGGAAATAGATGATTGGACACCGGAATTTTTAAAAATAGTCCTCTAACTAGGCTACCACGTAAGCGTTTTTTAAAGATTCCGGTGCCCAATCAGCTATTTCCGGCGGATAGGACTAAAATCCAAAAAAAAGCCAACTTAGAGGACCATTTTCCTCACCGGAGCAGGAGCAGGACTAAAATCCAAAACAGGCCAAGTTAGAGGACTAAAATCCTAATTTTGCCGACTATGATCCAAGTTGTTTATCTCAATTCCTTTAATCAATTCATTCTCTTCGGCTACCTTTATCATTATGTTGAGTGCTTCCGCAACCAAAAGGAAAAGGAAAGGAGATAAAGGATCTCCTTGCCTTATTCCTCTTTCCATATTAAATTCCTCAGTCGGGCTCCCGTTAACAAGGATAGAAACTCGAGCTGTAGATAAACATTGCATAATCCAGTTCCTCCATTTGGCTATAATACATGATTCAGTAAATTGATTTGCTTCCCGTAAGGCAAACATGTCTTTCAAGTCAATATGTTGATTACATTGCTATGGTAATGTCTCCTGCATAATTTTGTGTTCCCCTCTTCTATTGGTGGAAGTTTGCTACTTTCATTCTTCCATGCATATTTTGCGGTATATGTGTAGCATATTATTAGGTATGCTGCAGACTAGAATGGTGTTATCTGAGTTGGAGATTATTGCTATAGTAGGAAAAAAAAGTTAAAAAAAGAAAAGAAAAAAGAAGGTGTTAATCTGGGTTGAAGCCTTAACGGTGAATTATTATTAGTTAAGGGTAGGATATGATGCCTACTTAATTATTATTTTTATGGTTAATTGTTGAATCCAACCTTGACGCTTGGTACCAATGGCTATTGGGATATACTGTCCTTTAGCGTTGTATGTCAATATAAAGTAATACTATGTGTGCACTGTTAAGTTAACTCAGATTACTTGATTGTGCTATTACCTTGTAACTTGCCGAACCTTGGAGTGAGATTCATATGTGAACCATCTGCTTTGATGGTTAGTATAATCACAACTCACTGATTGCTTGATGATATAGATGTGTTACGGTTGATGACTATTGTTCAGATTTTATTTTAATCTTGTGACAATAATTTTTGTAAGGTCAGATTATACCAGTTGCCATATTAGTAGTTTCATTGAACATTAAACGTTGCCGATCTTCTTTCGTGGAGAGAAATGAACGGAAACACTGAGGTGAATCCAAATAAGACTGTGTCATTTGTAACACAAGGGTACGGGCATGTTGTCGAACTAGACGTAACACCAGTGACCGGTTAATCTCATCCCTTGGATGGAGAAGTTCGGCAATGCAACGAACGATGCTTTGAATGATCAAACTGGAGTTGATCATTATGTTGACAGTGGAACTGTCAGTTGAGCACAAAATGTGTTGCTCTTAAGTGAGCCAGTGAGATTGGCTCTAAGCTCTGCTTTCATGTTTGAGTAATCTTGCTTGTGACACTATGACTAGGACTTGCAAAATTTTAAATCCTTTCGTCCATTTATGAACATGGTGTTGTTACCAAATTTGAAATTTGATCCTAATCGCAAGTGTCAAGTAAATGTTTGAAGCCATGTTGGCTAACTCACCATTTGACCGGTAGAAAGGAACACATAACCTCTAGGTTCGTGTAAACTAGAGGTGATAAAAGTATTATGTTACTTTTATTGGGTACAGCACCAGATGTTGAAGTTTATATGCTGAAAAGCAACGATAAGGCTCGTGATGCCTTGATGGTTGTCAGAATGAAAGTAAGAATAAACCAAACGGATGATGTGTATCCGTAGTGATTGTGATGGTGGATATAATGTATTGTTTCATGAGTCTTGCTAAGGCCCGGCATCATTCATGAAACAACTACACCATACACACCTTAGTCAAACGGTATTGCTAAAGGCAAGAACCTAACTCTTTAAGAGATGATGAATGCTATGTTTCTAAGTTCGGGTTTACCTCAGAACTTGTGGGGGGAATTATCCTCTCAGCAAAATTCATTCTGAACAATATCCCTTCAAAGAAGAAGGATGACACCCCGTATGAGTTGTGGAAAGACCAAGGTCTAGCTACAAATACTTGGAAATGTGGGGGGTGTTTGGCTAGGCAGAAGTACCTAAACCAAAGTGGTGATAGGACCGAAAACGATTGATTGTAGATTCATCGGATATACTCTCAAGAGTAGTGCCTATTGTTTCTGGTGCATAAAACCGACATGATGATGTCGTCACCATGTTGTGTTCTTTGAAGATCTCTTTCCATATAAGGAAACATAGAAAGAAGAAGCAAGCATGAGTAAACGGACTTATGAGTCTGACACAGAGAGTGAACCTCAAGATATTGAGGAGCCTCGTTGTAGTATAAGGGCTAGGACTTCCAAGTCTTTTGCACCTGAGTTTCTGACCTATGTGGCAGAAAATGAACCTAGGACATGTGCTGAGGCAATGTCAATTCCATAAGCTCCTTTCTGGAAAGAAGCTGTATGTAGTGGAATAAAATCCATCATGCAAAACCACACTTGGAAGTTGGTTGGTCTTCCAACGGGAAATAAACCACTCGGGTACAAGTGGATCTTCAAAAAGAAGTTAAAGGTTGATGGAATTATTGTAAGGCGTTGTTGGTAGCCTTAGGGTATCGACAGAAAGAAGGCCTTGACTTCTTACTCACCAGTTACCAGAATTACTTATATAAGGGTTCTCGTCGGTATAGCTGGATACTATAACCTGGAAATCCATCAAATGGATGTTTGTGGTGAGTAGAGTTGTACTTGGAACAACCCGAGGGGTTCGTAGTTCCAGGACAAGAGAGTAAGGTGTGTAGACTTATCAAGTCTCCCCGTGCTCTCGAATATTATTCAGAGCAATGGCATATCAAGTTTGACAATGTTATGTTGTCAAATGGGTAGGACATATATATGTCTACATTAAGAACACACTTTGTGATAGTATGTCTATGACATGCTGATAATGGAAAGTACTCATGAGAGTATCATGAATACGGAAAGGATGCTGGCAAGTAACTTCGATTTGAAGGACCTAGGAGTTGCTGATGTGATACTAGGGATTAAGATCTCTAGTGTATCTGGTGGACTTGTGCTGTCACAAACTCATTATCATGAGTCTGTTTTAAAAGGACTTTATGTCTTTGATGAAAGTCCTGGAGCACTCCACTTGAACTAAGTGTGGGTTTAGTCAAGAATAGAGGTGAACCTGTGGATCAATTGAGATGTTCTCAAGTGATTGGTAGTCTGTTGTACATAACCAACTGTAAACGACCAGACCTAGAATGTGCAGTGAATAAACTGAGTAGGTTCACGAGTAATCCAGACCACGATCACCGGAAAGCCTTAAATAGGTTGTGAGGTACATGAGGTACACTATGAGTCTGGGATTACGATATATGAGATATCCAGCAGTGTTAGAGAGATATTGTGATGCGAACTGGATATCAGATACGAAAGATTCGAAGTCCACCTGTGGATACTTATTCAGATTGGTGGTGTTGCTGTGTCCTGGAAGTCTACAAGACCAACGTGCATAGATCATTCTACAATGGAAGCTGAGTTTATAGCCTCGTATAAGGCTGGAGTAGAAGCTGAATGGCTTAGGAATTTCCTTGAGGATATTCCATACTAGTGGCTGCTATCAGCATACACTGCGATAGTAAGTTGACTATAGGAAGGGCACAGAGTAGTGTGTATAATGGTAAGTCTCGACACATACGTCATAGACACAATACCATTAAATAATTGATCTATAATGATGTGATTTCCATTGGTTATATAAGATTGAAGGAGAATCTTATGGATCCGCTTACAAAAGGTTTAGCTAGAGATCAGATGTCAATTTTGACAACCGGAATGGGACTGAAGCCTATTACGCATGTTTCCTTGTAGTGGCAACCCAACCATGTTGACTGGAGATCCCAAGATCATGGTTCAAAAAGGACAACTAAGCTATAAGGAACAGTCCAGCACTTACCCATTTTGAGAGAATAAAAGTGCTATCTGCAGAGGGTGTGAGGTTAAGCTTAGCTTTTAATGATTCCTATAGCTTGATATTCAAGTAGGGTAGGACAGAATACCCTTGATAGGAGGTCACCTATGTAAGTGCGAAGTGGGGCCGCTTCTGTGAGGATTTTGAGGCTTGAATTCTCTAAAGCACTTTCTGAAACCAAGTATTGTCCAGGGCCGAGATGGACACAACCATGAGAACCGAAAGGTGCTAGGGGAAATATTGTGTGAGTGCTATTGTCTTGGTTTACACTAAAGGCTGAACAGTTCAAGACTTAGTTCTCTGATTAGCCGAGTAAATCCGATAGTACTTCACTAAGGCAGGTTCAAGGCCAGAAGCTACCTATCCTGATGCAATATTTTTCCGTCTGACTTCTCTTCAGAGTCTGCATTTGCATTTGCATTAATTTTCATTCATGTGGGGGGTTGTTGGAGAAAAATCCCTTTTTGAAGGGTTGAATAGTCAACTTTAGCGCTAAATACGGATAGGCTCCGATGTATGTCATCGAGAGTTAATGATATCATTAAATACTCCATACGGAGTAGTTGATGATGGGCTTTTGAATCACTAGATTCAGATGTCGGGTGAATGAGAAATTAATGGCTAAAGTTGGTATAAAATATGTAGGAGATGGGAGTTGAAGGAGAACCTCACCCATTCTCCCACATAGGTAACTTGAGGCTTGTGAGCTCAAGTAATAAGAGCTAGTGTATACTCTTATAGATGTGCCCCAAGGGGCAAGGCACTTTTGTGTAGGAGGAGGACTTAAATGATTCCACACGCCCGCCGTCCGTCCGGCTCGGCTCGGCTCGGCTCGTGATCGAGCTCGAGCTCGGTTCGGTTCGGTTCGGGTGTTACTATTAATTTTTGGACTAAATTTCTTTTATGAAATTAACCATAAAATTAATTTTGGAATGTGATTGTGTCATTCGACCAATCGAATTCGTTGTGTTATTCGACCAATCAGAATTCAGAGGACACATCATCCAACCAATCAAATTGAGAGAGTTGAGTCGGCCATGGTGCCTAAATCCCAACGTGTGGATTACTTTTCCAAGGGGAAAAGTTTGATGACGTGTCTCGGCCAATCAGATTCGAGTATTTGATCTTCCTCTCCACTATATAAAGAACCCCCTGGATGAAGATTAATCATCGAATTTTCTCTTGTGTCTTTCCACCACAAAGAGCCAGTCATATAGATCTAGATATTGAGTCGAAGAGAAGTCGGAGCACTTTGTAAGTTCGCCGGAGCTCGGATTTTTGAAGTGCCTCTAAATCCGTTGTATCTTGGGAGACATTTGCTACTAACGTGGGCACCATACCGGAGCAATTTGTCTTAAGGAAAGAGTAACTACTCTCCTCGGTTTGATCTTTAGTCCTTTATTTTGTGAATATTACCTTTATTGTCTATTGTTTGAATCAGATATGCATGATGATATTTATTTGTTAGATCTACTAAATAATATGAATTGTTCTATTCACATGATTTATTTTCTAGATTAATATTCCGTAATTTAATCCGTAAATTACGGATCTGTTCCGTAAATCACTCCACACACGATACGCTATCCCAACAAACCATTAATGATGAAACAAAAAATATTAAACCACCCCGAAGAAAGTGGAAAAACCAGGAAAAAGTTATTTTGCCTAGGTTGTTAGGAATGGGAAATAGCTCATAAACAAATTTGTTTAACTCTTCAAGGTTAACAAACCACCGTATAAGTCCTAAAATGAAAATTTGTAAAACAGCAGCTTTAGTATAAAGAATAGCACAAACTTAGAAACAAATTAAATTACATATATATTTATAAACAAAAAGGACAAAAATCGATATATCTAACACTTACAGGAAACTCGTCGTATAAGGTGATCATCACCCTTCTTGTCGGGGACAAACCAGGAAAAATGCATATTTTTCTTGTAAAAATGGTGTTCATTTAGCCCATATCGGCGGGGTCGGTACCACCCAAACTCACTAATCACCTGCTCAGAAGCAAACATAAAAACCACAGAAACATAGAAAATGAACAAAGAAGATGGAAGAGAAACAATACTGAAACAAATCTCATGTACAACAAGTGTTAAGAAAAATAATATAAGGATAGGTAAGAAAACAAGCTTATCTGGTAGATGCTCCACAAAGATGAAAGGACATAAAAAAAAAATCAAAGGAGAATAGCCAATTCTCACCAAACTGTAAATCAAAACGGAGGAAATATCATATCTTCAATCCATTATGACGACGATGCTAAGACAGATTTACCAAAACATTCAAGATATTCATCACAATAATTAAATAGTCCTATAGCCAAAAAAATATCAGAATTTCCAATCACCAAGAAGAGATGTAGGAATGAATCAGAAACCTTAAACGAAACTAATTTTCTGGGTAAAATAAACTTACAGACTGAGGAATTGCATATCGATTTGTGCTTTCAACGGATCCGATTGTGCAGAAAGAGAGGACGATCACTGGTTAAGATCGCCACCTCCACCCGATCCATCGCCATCGCCTCCGCCGCCGTCTATGTTTCACCTCGCAACACATCTTCCAAGCCGCCATAGTGTTGATCTCATTACACTGTGACGATGCTAAATAACGCACCTCCAGTGAATTGAGGCCACGTGTAATCTAAGGATAAGCTGTAAGAGATCGAGATGGCTAAATATGAATAAAAGATGGTGTTTTTGGTGTATTACGGCTGAGTCCAAGAATGTATCTTGGATTGCCTACGTATCCTGTCTCCAAGTCCAGGAATCAAGCCTTACGTAGTTCCTGGAATGATGTATTTATAGGCACATGTCCTTCTTATGCCCTAGAACTAAGGGCGGCTGGAGTTATTGTCATAAATACCCTTAAATGGGCCTTGCCTCCTCGCCCAAGTTACCTGTGGGAGGTGGACCCAGGAGGCCAGGCTAAGGTGTATGACATCGACTCGAATAAGATCGATGTGGTCGTTCGAGTCCAGACCCTTGGTGGATCTTACTTGAGCTGTGGTCTTCACTGGTACCGACCCGATGCGGGTAGCCGGTTCAGACTCTTTCAAATGCCAGATGGACTAGTCAGATGATTCCACGTGGAGGTGTGAATCCCCGTATCATCATAAGCCCCCCAGATCGGAGTGCAGCTTACCTCGAACGCTGAGATCGGATCTGAAAATTTAAATAACTCTTTCGACACGTGGTCTTCTTTAGGCGGGAACACAGCTGTCCTATCTACCCGATCTAGGCTGTCGTAGGATGACGTCATACTGTACTAGCATTAATGGGTGCAGGAAACGAAGCGTTTTATGCGGTCCACTACCCTTGATTCTCGCGTTATGTATTCTATAACTGCCCACAATCTCCACCCTTTCAAATCATTTGCAAAACTCACACGCATAAAAGGAGCCCAAGAATTTGACGTTTCTCATTCGTCATTATAATCTTCAGCGAGTTTCAGTTTCTTAGCCGAAAGTTCAAGTAAGCCCTAAACTCACTTAAATTCTCCTTCTTATTTTTATTTCTTGCATCTTCTCCTTAAGTCCATGTCTAGCAGTGATAGCGACTCCCAAAATAGAGAGGAGATTGTTGAAACTGAGGTAGAATCGACGGAAGAAACAATTTCTGAGAACCCAACTGCTTCCGGTGAGAGAGCTGCCGGAGAAGAAGAAGAGGAGGGAGAGCAGGAGGCATCTCCTCGACCCGTTGGATCATCTCGACCTGTTGCCAGGCGCAAAACCAGGATGCAAGGCCAGGGACCGTACGGATGTGTGTCAAATCTAACGCCAGAGAAAGCCAAGGCGATCTGTTTAAGATATGGAATCCCCTACTCGTCTGACCACATTAAAGTGTCACACGATCGATACCAGTTCGCATGCGACCCTCCCCTTGGGTTCTGTGCCGTATACGAGGCGCAATTGAGAGAGGGATTAAGATTCCCCTTCGACCCGTGTCTAATCGCCGTCCTTCAACACTACAAGATCTGCATCACCCAGCTCGCTCCCAATGGGATCAGGAGCGTTATGGGTTTCGCGCTGGCGTGTCGAATCGCCAAGGTTGAATTCTCGGTTCGACTATTCCGTCAGTACTTTGCCTTGGCGAGTTTGCAGGACGTGGGATGGTATACATTTCAGAAGCGTCCTCTGGCATCGGAGTTCGTGAGGAAGGTGATCTCGTCTCATGGCGACTGGAAACCCAACTTTTTCTTTATTCGACATCGTCTGATTAATATCGACATACATACTTGGTTCCAAAGGCCGCAAAAATGGCATGATCGGCTCAAATCTGACATTCCCAGCGAGTGCGCGACCATCGAGTGCGCTCATCCCGATGTCGCGACTCGGAACCTACATTCTCTATATCCGTTTGCTGACATCGAGACGGCAGGTCCTGGCGCTTATCTGGAACTCGATGAGGACGTTCGAGTTTTGCGTAGGCGACTTATTCGTTCTGTTGAACTGTTGTACTTGTATTTTCTAGATTTTTAATGCTGTTTTAACGTCGACCTATCTCTTGTTCGCAGTGGAACACTTTGCAAGGCTAGAGGCAGTTGGAAAGATGCCCGACCCTAAAAAGGTAGATCCTCGCACAATCCAGGAAATGGCTGGCATCAGGTCGAAGAAGCCTTCCTCGGGTACATCCGGCGGACAAAGGGGTACGACTCGTTCCTCTACTCCTGCTCTGACATCTGAGATCTTAAGGACTCAGCCTGACGAGGCTAATGTGGTAGAGCTGACCGAAGATGACTTCGTCTCGAGAAAACGCCATAAAACATCCGAGGTGAGACATGGGGTCGGGAAGGAGACCCGTAACCTCGCTCCACCAAACTCTACTGAGGCGATTCCCGGGATGAACGTAGCAGAGATGGAGGGCATGACTCCAGAGGAGCTACACGACCTTATCGTGAAGAGTCAACGAGTTGTGAGTCTTCTTTTATTTCCTAGTATCTTCAAGGTTTTGTCTGATTTCGAAGTTAACAATCTTTCCCTTTTTTGCAGACTCGTCTGGCCGCAAAAGTGGCGTTAAATAGAATCGAGTCTCCCTCGGCAGCTTTAGAGGAGCAGAAGGTGACAATTGCTAAGCTGACATCGGATCTTGAGAAGCTGAAAGCTAAAGCCAATAAGTTGGACGATAGACGCCTGAAACTGGAGTCGGATCTGTCTAAGGCACGAGAAGACCTGTCTGCTAGAGATGCTGAGCTGGCGGCGGTAAAGTCGGAGCTGGATCAAACCAGAGCTGAACTGGCTGCCTCTACCAAGGCTCGAGACGATCTTCAGCTCGAGGTCGATAGCTTCACGACCCGCTTGGAAGCAGCTAAGAAGGATTTCCTGACGTCCGACGAGTTTGATAACGACCTGGCGCTCCTGATGAGTCAGGCCATGAAGGGGGGGTTCTCGAACGCACTGGACGAAGTCAAGATGGTCGTCCCTGACTTCGAGGTCAAGAGCATCGGCAAAGCCTATTTATATGACCTAGAGTCCATTCCCCGATATGGCCGATACATCACCGATTTCAAGGCTGGCGTGTCTCTCTATAACAAGTACGTGGTCCCAGCCCTGGAGGGAGCCGGTGAAGGGAACGCCGAGTTGGATGAACAGGTCGATCCCAATGCTTCGACTTCAAACCAGCCTTCTGCCTGATGCTCTTCCCTTGTCGCCTTTTTATTGAACTTTTCTTATTCGATCTGGTTGTAATAACATTTACGTTTTTATTTGTCTAAACTTGTATTTGGTCATTTCGATCCCATAGACTTGACATTTTAATTTGCATTTTGATCTTTGAGTTTGAATCATCACTATGCTTTTCACTGAATGTCTTTTATATCTTGTTGATCGTTTGTTTAGGGTGTAGTCCTTTTGAACTTAATTCCCTTAAAAATGTTGCCTTATGGGGTGTAGTCCTTCGGACTTAATTCCCCTGCTGGCCCCTCGAAGTGTAGTAGGAGTTCATGACTCCTGGTACACTTGAGTATGAGTCGACCTAGCATTGTGTTGCCTTGTTGGCTTGACTTGGCTTTTTGGTCGGAGCTCGATTCGACTATTCTGCTTTTGATCGGGCACATCGTGGTGCTTATGATCGAGCCGAGTTAAGGATCCATCGCGGGATCCGCCGACTGCTTAGCATCGAGGCTTACTGGCATGTCGGGAGTGATATAAGCATTGTCAGTGACTTGGCTTTATTCACTATTTTGTTTTAAATCCGCCGACTGCTTAGCATCGTGGCTTACTGGCATGTCGGGAGTGATATAAGCGTTGTCAGTGACTTGGCTTTATTCACTATTTCCTCCAGCTTCGTCGTGTCGAGGTGATATAAGCATTGTCAATGACTTGGCTTTTTTCACCGTACAGCGTCGAGTTGTTCGGGTCGGAGAATTGATTCTCGGTCGATTATTGTCTCGGTCGATTATTGCGCTTTTTCATCTGCCCCCCCTTTTGCTTTTTCATACGGTCTTGCATATGTAGCGTAATTAAAAAGGAAAAGAAAGCATGCTTTATAAAAGGAATCGCAACACAATGTCATATCGACCTATTACAACTGATGAAAGTAGAACTGCAAAAGTCATGAGAATGATAAATAATTTAAACATAATACTTTCCGAGGTTGGTGGCATGCCAAGTTCGAGGTCTTGTGCTTCCATCCGACCTGCCTAACTGATACGACCCCTTCGGATGCACTTTCAAGATTTTATACGGACCTTCCCAATTCGGCTCGAGCTTGCCTATTGGGTCCTGCTTGCTGGCTTCATTTTTTCTCAATACGAGGTCTCCTACTTGGAAGTATTTGTACTTCACCCTCGCGTTGTAATACTGAGAAATCTTTCTTTTATAACTGGCCATCCGATACGCCGCCATTTCCCTCTTCTCTTCAACATTGTCTTTTTCTTCTCTTAGATCGGCAGCATTAGTTTCGACATTATAAGCTATAACCCGAGGCGATGCTAGTCCGATCTATGCAGGTATCACGGCTTCACATCCATAGGCCATGGCAAAAGGAGTTTCTTGGGTTGCTGAGTTGGGTGTTGTGCGATATGACCACAATATCCTGGGTAACCGAGCTGCCCAATATCGGCCTTCATCTTCCAATCGCTTCTTCAACCCAAACTTGATCTGCCTGTTTGTCTGCTCGACCTGTCCATTGGATTGAGGTCGGGCCACTGACGTCGTTCTGTGCTCGATCCTGAATTCTTTCAACCAATTCTGCACCCTATCATCAAGAAATTGAGTCCCGTTGTCCGAGATCAGATACTTGAATTCGAACCTGCACAAAATATTCTCCCATAGAAATTTTTTGATGGTTTGAGCCCCGATGTCAGTAAGAGCTTTAGCCTCGACCCATTTAGTAAAATAATCAACCGCAACGACGACGTATTTGAAATTCCCCGGAGCTCGAGGTAGAGGTCCGACTATATCGACTCCCCATTCATCGAATGGCCATACAGACTCGATGGCATTCATTTCTCACGCTTGCTGATGAGTTACCACATCGTGTACCTGGCAAGCTCTGCAACTCATTACCAATCGACTCGCATCTTTTTGCATTGACGGCCAGAAATATCCTGCCAGTTTGCACTTTCTTGCCAACATTCGAGCTCCGCAATGATTACCACAGATCCCTCGGTGTATCTCTTCAAGCAGATAAGCCCCCTCTTCTTCCGATGCACATCGCATCCAAGGAGTTACAAATGATTTTCGATAAAGCACATAATCGAAAAGAGCGTACCTGGAGGCTTGAAGTCGGATTTTCCTGGCCCGAGATTTATCGGTGGGGAGCACTCCATCTTTCAAGAATAGTGCTATTGGGTCCATCCAGGTCGATCCTCGAACCACGGGCTGCACGTCGACCTCGTTATAGCTCCGTTCCGCTAGCATCTCAACCAGAACTTTCCTCTTTGATTTGAAATTCGACGCGAGCTTAGACAACGCATCGGCTCGCTTGTTCTCACTCCGAGGTACCTGTTCGACTAGGATCATCTTGAATTTCGACATTAACCCCTGAACAACCCTTAGATAGCTTTTCATTGATTCTTCTTTAGCTTCATACTCTCCCCGTACGTGATTTACCACGAGCTGAGAGTCGCTGTATACCAGAAGATTCTCGACTCCCAACTTCGATGCTAGCTTTAAACCTGTGATTAAGGCCTCATACTCGGCTTCGTTGTTCGTAGCTTTGAACTCGAATCGGAGTGCATACGGAAACTCTTCCCCTTTCGGACTAACTAGCAGTAAACCGGCTCCAGCCCCTTCTTTACTCAAGGCACCATCGACGTGGAGTGTCCACTGCTCCTATGATGCCTGTTTTCCCTGCTCTAATTGAATCGACAACCCTTCAGCTATGAAGTCAGCCAGCGCTTGACCCTTGATGGCTGTTCGAGGTAGAAACTCTATGTCGTATTCCGCTAGCTCGACAACCCACTTGGCTAATCGACCCGATGTCTCGGGCTTTGCCAAGATTTGTTTCAACGGCTGGTCAGTAACCACAGCAATGGGATGTGCTTGGAAGTATGGTTTCAACTTCCTCGACGCATGAACTAAACTCAGCGCTAACTTCTCGGCAGGAGTATATCTGACCTCTGCACCCTGTAGGGCTTTGCTGACAAAATAGACTGGGATTTGTCCCTGGTCTCCTTCTCGAACTAAGACAGCACTTACCGCTTCCTCGCAGACTGCTAGATAAATCAAGAGCTTCTCTCCATCTCGAGGTGAGGACAGCGTTGGCAAATCAGATAAATATTCTTTCAAATCGTCAAACGCCTTCTGACAGTCCCCGTCCCATCGGAACGGACTAGCTTTTTTCAGAATCTTGAAGAAAGGTAGAGCTCTCTGCGCCGATATCGACAGAAAACGGTTGAGAGCCGCCATCCGACTGTCAACCTTTGCACCTCTTTGACATTCCGAGGTGTGGGCATGCTTTTGAGGGCCTCGATTTTATCTGGGTTAGCTCGATCCCATCTCTCGATATCATGTATCCTAGAAATTTCCCCGATCGAACTCCGAATGTGCATTTCTTCGGATTGAGCTTCATTTTCGCCGTCCGCAATACCTCGAAAACTTCTCTCACATCGACAAGAAACTGTCCCAAAGACTTGCTCTTGATCAATAAATCATCCACATAAACCTCCATATTCCGACCTATCTGTCTCTTGAAAATTTTGTTGACGGCCCGTTGATAAGTAGCCCCTGCATTCTTAAGCCCAAACGGCATCGTAACGAAGCAAAACATGCCAAATTCCGTGATAAAAGCGGTTTTTTCGAGTCCTGTGGGTCCATAAAGATCTGATAATAACCCCTGTATGCATCGAGGAACCCGAATACCTCGAAGCCCAGTGTCGAGTCGACTAACTGGTCGATCTTTGGTAGCGGGTAAGAATCCTTGGGACATGCCTTGTTAAGGTCTGTAAAGTCGACACACATTCGCCAGCTCTGATCCGGCTTCTTAACTAACACGGGATTGGCCAACCAATCCGGATAAAATACCTCTTTCACGATCCCAGCAACTAGCAACTTGTCGACCTCTTTTCTTACTGCTTCTTTTCTCTCGGGGGCAAGATTTCTCTTCTTTTGCCGTATTGGCTTCTTTTTGGAATCGACGTTAAGTTGGTGCACAGCTATATCCGCCGATAGGCCAGGCATGTCGTCTGCCTTCCATGCAAAAACGTCTCGAAACTCAACCAGGAGGTCGACCAAGGCTTTCATGTCGGGGTGTGGCATCCACTTCCCGATCTGGACCCCTTGACCTTCTTCCTCCTTCCAAACTCGAACTTCCTCGGTCGGGTCACCAGAAACCCAGCTTCGATCTTCCTCTTCCTCAGGTATCAACTCCTCAACTAGCACTTGCCCAACTCCTTTTCCTTTGATCGTAACCAGACTACAATTCCGGGCTACTTCAACGTCTCCCTTGACTTCATGGGTACCGTACCAGGTGGGAAACTTCATGCTGTTGTGGAAAGTCGAGATAATAGCTCTGAGATCATATAAAGCCGGTCGACCTAATATCGCGTTGTACCCTGAAGGGGCCTTAACTACGACATAGGTCATTTCCATCGTCCGCCCCTTTTCTCCGTCTCCGACCGTCGTTAACAAATTGATCGACCCGACAGGGTGGATGGCCTGCCCCGTGAATCCAAAAAGAGGGGTAGATAACGGAATGATATCTTCATCTTTCAATCTCATGGCCCTAAACGCTGAATAATAAAGGATATTAACGGCGCTTCCACTGTCGACACAAACCCTTTTTACTCGACCCTTGCTTATTACTGCCTCGATCACCAATCCCTCGCTATGACTGTGGGAACTCGGAACATCGTCCTTGGGTCCGTAACCTACTTCCGTTGTCAACCTGATCTTTTTTGACTCTCTCGTCCTGTCAGACGAGTGCCGACTTGATCGAGGTCGATCCGACTCATGCTCTGCCACGATTGTATTAACGTCATATCCGGCACGATTATCTCGATGAGGATCTCGGTTCTGAATTTCTTGACGGTCATCTCGGCGGTTGTCTCTGTGTGTTGGGTCAGATGACCTTTTCCGCCGATTCCTATTATCTCGACGTGGAGACCGATCTTTCTTTCCGTTGTAGCTCTTTCTCTTGTACTCCCGACGGCCCTTCGGCTCGTCTTTTTCTGACCTGTCAACGACTTCATCCAATCGACCCTCTTGGATACAGGCGTCGATATCCCTCTTCAAATCAAAGCATTCCTCCGTGTCGTGCCCCACATCTCTATGATAGTCACAATACTTGTGAGTATTTTTCCTTTTCTCCGGATCTTTAGACATCGGCTTAGGTGTCCTAGCGATGTTCTTCTTGATCATGATTGCCAATACCTCCCCCCGAGATCGATTGAGGGGGATAAAGTCTCGGTCTTTTAAATTTCCTTTCTTTCCCAACCGATCCGATATCGGAGCTGTCAGTCGATCAAAGACGTTGGACTTGCTTTCTTCATTCCGACCCCTAGGCTGACCCTTGTTCTGGCTTCGGGAGTCGTTCCTCGAGCTGAGGCCAAGTGAAATGGTGTGCAGACGCACTGCCTCTTCACCTTGGCAGAACCTATGGACTATGTTCACACATTCATCCATATCATTCGGCATTTTCTTGGATAGCTTATCATACAGCTTCATATTCCGCAGACCTCCCACAAAGGCATTAACTTGCAGCGCATCACTGGCATTTTGCACTTTCATGGCTTCAAGGTTGAAACGTCTCATGAAGTCGATAGTAGATTCCCCTTTTTCCTGCTTGATGTTCATAAGGTGGGTAGCACTAAGATGGAACTTCTTGTTCCCAATGAAAGCGTCTCGGAATTTTTGTCCCAACTGTAGAAAGCTAGAGATCGACCCGGGACGTAGCTTGTGAAACCACTCCCGAGCTCGACCTGTGAGCAACGTATCGAAAGCTCGACACTTCATGGCGTCATTGGCGTTTCTCAACCTCATCAAAGATATGTATCGATATAGATGGTCCTCTGGGTCCGTAGTACCGTCATAGGGCTCCATCTTTGGCGGCTTAAAGGATTCGGGCATCGTATATATTTCGATCTCGGGACTAAATGGCGACTCAAGCCATTCAGTGGGTTGATCTTTCCCCACAATGCGGTTGAACTCGTTTCGGATGCTATCCTCGACCTGCCGCTGAAGCTTTTCTTGCTCAGGACGTTTGCGGGCGTTAGTCATGCTGATTTCAATCGCGCCTTCCTCACACTCCTCTTGAACCCCAACAGGCCTCTTTCCCTTAGCATTATCAATCTCCTTACGACCTGGGGGGTCTAACTGGTGTTCATCAGGGGGATTGCAGATTCCTTTTCCTATAAATGCCGAGGCTACCACCCTCTTCAAGGCGTCCTCATCCAAAGATGCCAAGTGGTCTGCCATGTCTTGCAGCTGTGGGGGAAGCTGAGGCCTGGGAGGATCTGCAACTGCGGGTCTAGATCCAGTGGGGACTTCTTGAATCTGTGAGGGAACCCCTGCTGGATCTATATCCGTGTGCTCTTCGATCTGCACGTTCTTGCTGTTCGTCGGTTTCTTCCTTGCTGGCGGCACCATTGCAATCTCTTTACCAACTCACCGGTAGAAGCCCCTCCTTCTAGCGCCAAATGACGATGCTAAATAACGCACCTCCAGTGAATTGAGGCCACGTGTAATCTAAGGATAAGCTGTAAGAGATCGAGATGGCTAAATATGAATAAAAGATGGTGTTTTTGGTGTATTACGGCTGAGTCCAAGAATGTATCTTGGATTGCCTACGTATCCTGTCTCCAAGTCCAGGAATCAAGCCTTACGTAGTTCCTGGAATGATGTATTTATAGGCACATGTCCTTCTTATGCCCTAGAACTAAGGGCGGCTGGAGTTATTGTCATAAATACCCTTAAATGGGCCTTGCCTCCTCGCCCAAGTTACCTGTGGGAGGTGGACCCAGGAGGCCAGGCTAAGGTGTATGACATCGACTCGAATAAGATCGATGTGGTCGTTCGAGTCCAGACCCTTGGTGGATCTTACTTGAGCTGTGGTCTTCACTGGTACCGACCCGATGCGGGTAGCCGGTTCAGACTCTTTCAAATGCCAGATGGACTAGTCAGATGATTCCACGTGGAGGTGTGAATCCCCGTATCATCACACTGGTATGAAGTGAGGAAGTGTTTTATGAAAATCGAGAAAATGAAGAGAGAGGAAGAGGAGGAGGAGGAGAGATCCGGAGAGGTTGCGAATCGTCTAGAAAGTGAATAATTATTAGTTTATCCCCCCAAGTAACACCTGGAAACATTTTATGAGGACACATGTACAAGGTAAACTTGACATGTGTCCTGGTTTGTAAAAATCGTGAGCAATAGGAAAACTGTTGGTTTTTTGGAAACAATATAGTATAAAAAACGACGTCGTTTCTGGGTTTTGGGGGAAAAAAAATAAAAAAAGAGAGGAAAAAGGACGACGAAAAGGCCCAACTCATGCTTGTACTATACTTCTAATATAGTATAATAATAAAATTATTACTATAATTATTGTTTTTATTTTTATTTTTAAATGTGAAGGTTAATGGTTTGAAAAGAAAAAAAAAAGAATTCTTTTTGATAGATTTTTGGAAGGTTCTAATTTAAAATACTATTTTAAACAACCCTTTGGCTAAAATTTCAGGCTAATTAATAGAAGGCAAGTAACGGTTTCTTCTGGGCAGGTAAAAAGTAAACATCACTAATAATCCTTCAACCCTGTTAGAAATTAATTTATCACTACCTCTCCAAAAAAAATTGTAATACACCTTATTTTATATTATATATATATTGTAGGAAAACCCGTGCAATGCACGGAGGACGTAAAATTTGAAAATGTCTATTAAAGAAAAATGACTACATATTTTCAAACGTTTTGTTAAAATTTGAAACTGACGGTGAAAAAATGTGCACATCGAGTGTTTTTATGGTGAGTAATGAATAATATATTGTATTAATAAGATAGGAAGCAAGTCGAGTCTTCCTTTTTGATGTGATGATTATGCTCTTCTATAAGTAACTCTGTTGATGTTTGTGTTGGTCAATAAATCTACATAACATCGACCCTGATATATGCCTAAGGCATTGCAATGCACGGGAGAATTCAAATTTGAAAATGACTAATAAAACCTAATAAAAAAGTCATTGTATTATGATTGCCCAAACACTAAAAAAATAATATTGAAACACACCGTAAGCTAAAAATACCCCCACCGTCCTCAACCAAGGGAGATCACCGAAAGGTTACATAACGGGGCAGCAATGTTTAAAATTCCTACGCTATGAAACGCACGGGCTAAAAATATACATGATTGCTGATACACGGAAACGTAGCAATGCTATAAAAGCTACAAAAAACTAAATTTTTCACAAAAGGTTACACAACGGGGCAGCAATGTTTTCAAAAAGAGAGTAATAGTTTAAGTTGATTTTATGCAAGAAAAAAAGAAAACCTTCCATGCATCAGGGAATGAAAGGCATAAAACATCATAAAACAATATCTAAGAACAATATAAAATACGTAGGTGGCTCATACCCGAAGCCTTCTCTAAATTTACTGAAGTAACAATCTCTTAATATCACCATACCATCTTCCTCAACTTCAAAACTACCTTATTGTGAAGCCGTATAGTTGGATTTAGTGTGACCAATCAGCAGTTGCAGCTCGTTGTCTTTGAGATTAACTATAGGTCACAAACTTTGTCTTGCATGTACCCCTCATGTACCAAACAGTAAGCTTTTCTTTTTAAATGTATATGTTGCATGTTTAACGTAATAACATTATATATATATAAAAAGCAGATGTTTTATACTCAGAAGATAAATTGTTCCAATTGATGCTACACCTAAGACATCAATAATTGTGTATTAGAAATTATAGGCAATGAAATATGAGAAGAATACAAACAACATTCTTTTACTCAAATGATGAAAACAAACATAATGAATGAGCAAAAACAAAATATGAGAATCAAAATACCATTTGAATGTTTTATATTTTAATCATATGCATGCTCTTCAAGTTCTTGATGTGTATTCCAGAGATTTGACTCTGCATATGTCAAAATCACCCTAGAAATCAATGAACAATAAACTGCTATGTTTCACATGTAAAAAAAGCAGAAGATCAACAACATGAAAAAGTGCAAACCAATACTGACGATACAGGGTTTTCACCCCTCCACGTGTCGTCTAACGGGTGGTCCCCACAATACGAATAAGTATCAAAACGTGCATGTCGATGTCCAGACTCGGGGCTACGATGATCGACTTTTAAGCAGTGTAGGACGAAGGTCCCAGCTCGACCACCGTAAGTCAGTTAAGTCGGTGTAGAGGACAGAGTCCGCACCAGCTAAAATGGCCCATTATCAGCATGATAACTTGAGCAAGAGGCAAGGCCCATGAAGGTTAAATATGACAATAGCTTAGACCGACCTGGTATTAGGGTTAGGGCATGCATTATCATTATAAAAACCATGTTCCAGGAACTACGTAAGACTTGATTCCTGGACAAATACATGATACGTAGGTAATCTAAAACAAGTTCTTAGACTCAGCCGTACACCTTTAAAATCTACAAGCACGTTCTTAAGGCATTAGGGTTTTGAGTACTCATCATTAGATTCATTCAGACCCGGATTAATTAGGTGACATAATTTGTCATCGTCATTGGCGCTAGAAGGAGGGCCTTCTACTGTTGAATACACCAAGATCACGATGCCTCCCAAGGATAAGAACGCCAAGAAATCTAATTCCAAAACCACAGATCAATAGGGTTTGCAGATCAATGAGCACGTGGATCCGGATCCGCAAGAGATTGGGGATCGGTGTTGGATCCTATCCATGAAGATCCCCCAAAGGAGAAACAAGGCCTTGCTCCGGAACATCAGGCCATCATAGATCAATTGCAAGCAGCTAATCGCGAATTGATGTCCAGAATCGTAGTTGAGGCTTTCATGTCCCAGGGTCGTGAGAACAGCAGCAAGAAAGACGCCGCAGAAAACGCCAAGCAAGTCCCTAGGGAAGAAATCAGTGAATCGTCCAGCTCTGTGGAGAAAAAGAGACGTGAAATTTAGCAGAAACATTAAAGGTTTGATGAGGATAGCGTTAGGCAGGAGCTTGACGTTATTTTGGGCAAAAATCTGGTCTCATTGTGGTCGGAATCGCCCTTCACAAAGGAAATTGAAGATTTTCCCAAACCCAAGAGGTTTAAAATACCAAAGATAGAACCTTATGATGGCACCACCGATCCAGAAGACCATCTACATAGGTATCTGTCTCAGATGAGGTTGGACGGCGCACATGATGCAATGCGTTGTCGGGCCTTTTAGACATTGCTCATCGGTCGAGCCAGAGAGTGGTTCACCAAGCTACGACCAGGTTCAATCTCTAGTTTTTCTATGTTAGCTCACAAATTTCGAGATGCGTTTATTGTAAATAAAAAGTTTCATTTAAGCGCTACGCACCTCATGCATATGAAGCAACAAAAAGATGAAACTGTGATAAATTATCTGAAGAGATTTAATCTTGAGGCCATGCGAGTCAAGGATGCAGATGATCGACTTCTGATCACGTCGTTTATGGGAGGGCTGCGTAATACAAAGTTGTATATGAAGTTGAGCAGAGATGTCCCTCGTACCATGAATGAATGTGTTAATGTGGTGCATAGATTCTGTCAAGGGGAAGAGGCAGTGCGTAGGCACACCCAATCCGACTGGATGGATTCAAAGAAGGACACTTGAGGTCTAAATAAGAATCAATCCAAAGGGCAGAGCACCGAAAGCAAGTCGACAGTCTGGGATCGTATCACCGAATGCAAGTCGACACTCCTTTTGGACATACAGTATGTCATATATAATTCAAATTTGTAAAGCTTGCAGCATTGCAGAAACCACAGAACTCTCCGCATCTTACACCGTGAATTGTCTTCTCCATGCATAACACGCTTTCCCTCAACAGTCTCGATTTGCACCCAAATACAAATCGCCTTTCGTGAGGGGGGCCTATTTGCTTATCAATTCTGCAACCAGCCATCACAACTCAAACAATATCACCAACAGATCGTTTAAAACTTGAATGCAACTAACATAAAGTGAGAAAAATAAAAATACACCTGTGAATTGGTGTAGGCCATCTCTTTTTCTCACAAAGCTCATGAAGCTTCTTTTTTGAACATTCCTTGATCTCATTAGAATGCCATCTTTGTCCAAGATGTGTGTATCGACCTTCAATCTTATTTTGTCCCCTCCATTGCCACCTTCGCTTGCATCATATTCTTCCAACAAAAAAATAGTTAAACAAACAAAAGAACTATGACCAATAATTGCCTAGATTATGCATTAAATCGGCAAATTAAATTAGACATAAGCATCCTCTTGCCTTCAAAAGTTTTTCCACGTTCATGCCACAATCCACATACATAGCTACGACAATTGACTCCACGATGTCTGCAAGAACCTTCGGAGCCTTTACCGCTCCTCCGTACAATTGATCTTCTTCTCCCTGTTTTACCGCCACAACAAAGTATCTAATCTTCGAAGAAAAAAAACATAACGCATAGTGATCAAACAAAAATCTTGAAAATCCCCAAACTGAATAAAAACCCATGATAATAGAAAATGTAATGAAATAATTAGTGACAACAAAAAGAGGATAAAATGATTAGAGATGAAGGGAAAAATAATCCACAAAAGCACAGTAGTAGCAGCTTTTATTAGCATGTCGCTTAATTAAAAATAAAATACTATTTACCAAGCAGTTCCCGGACTGCCAGTCTTGGAAAGTGAAAAGTTCATTTCGTCTTGATTCCCCTTCTCTCCTCCATCAGCAATGGGTAGAGATCAAGTAAGTAAGAAAACACACACACACACAAAAACACACAAAAACACACACACACACACAAAAGTAGTAGCTTTCACCATGTCCCGGTAAAAAAAGAAAAGAAAATAACATGCAGTTCTGGAATTCTCCTCCGGGAAAGTTAAGGTTCATTACGGTTGAATTGCACTTTATTTTTCTCGAGCCAGCAATTAGTATATCATTTCTTTTCAACCTCAAAACCAAAAAAAAATAAAGTAGCAGATTTAGAGATCAAACAAACAAAAAAAATGCAGGAAGGTAGAGTGGGATGATATGTGAAATTAGTGGTAAGTTTAATGAGGGAGAAAGAACGTGGGGAAGTTTTGAAGGGAGATGCGGAGAAGTTCAAACGTGGAGATGTAGTATGGTTTTTTTTTTCTTCTGTTAATTTCCTTTTTTTCCGGGTTTGGGTCGGGTCAATTGACAGTTTTTCACTCTCAAATATTAATATAGATATCAATAGATTCTTTTTTTAATTTTTTTTTACACATTTGCTCATATTGTCTATAGTTTATTATTCATTCAATCACTTTACACGTATTTTAATTTTTTGGCTTCAAGTTTATGATATTTATTTCTTTTATTTTTTTTTTTTGAGAAAATTTAATTTCTCTTTAATTTGTGTAAAACCTTTAAAAAGATGTGTATTATATATATATATAATAATTTCAACTTTGAACCATTAATTGTTGCTTGAAGTTAATAAATGTACTATAAAGAATTCAAAGGTATTGTCATAGTCAACCTAACGTGTCTGGAAATTTATTTAAGAGAAAAAGAAAAAGTTTCTGTTGATTTTGAGAATAATTTGTAAGAAAAAAAATTATATTTAAATAATTTGTTTACGCAATAAACAAATTATGTAAAATATGTGATACAAATTGTTTTTTCTTTTTTTGTGATTTTATGCATGCCAAAATATTTAGACGCGCGCATGAGGTCGTGGGTTCAAGTGTAAAGTCTCACGTCGTTAAAATAAAAATCCGGCTCACCCCAATATAAGTATGAGACATAAAAGTCTTGTCAACTCTGGTTAGCCTTTTTAGACTAAGCGAGGACGGCGGTCTAAGCAGTTGACCGGACCATTTATAATTTATTTAGCTCTACCAGGCCCGGGGTCTGAGGGCGTTACAAAATGGTATTCAGAGCCGACTATCAGACGAACCTAAGTGCCACACTTTGCTGTGTGTCAGTGGGAGCCACCTCTAGAAATCCTCTGGTAGGGACAAAACTGGGATAAATCCACTGGGACAAGTCTTGGTCGTCCTGGCGAGAACGACGGTCCCTTATTAAAGGGGGAGCCACTGGCCGTCTGGGACAAGTCTCACCCCATATAAGTGTGAGATATGGAAATCTTATCAACTCGGGTTAGCCCTTTTAGACCAAGCGAGGACGGCGGTCTAAGAAGTTGACCGGACAATTTATGACTCATTTAGCGCTACCAGGCCTGGGGTCTAGGGGCGTTACATCGAGTCTCACCGTATGCGCATGAGTAGATGTCCACTATATGTTGTAATTTCGTCTCGGTGAAACAAAAAAATAAAAAGCAATCAAACCGCCTATTTCAGTAGGCTTTTGACTAAACTACATAAACAAGGGGCCAACGAGTAGAACGGTGGAACGCGATTCTCAGGGCCGGCCCTGGCATTTTTTGGGCTTAATGCCAAGTCTCCGAATTGGACCTTTTAATTGAAGTTGTTTTTAAAAAAAAACATACTTATCATGTTTTTAACATCCGTAATACAAAATTCAATTTATTGATAATCTAAAAACATGATTACAAAATAGTCTTTTCTAGCATATTTAGAAACAAAAACCAAATTCATACGTACACACAAAACATACTTAATATATTCTTTTTAATTTCTATATTTTCCAAAACAAAAAATTAATAAAACTTGTTTGTATGTCTCATATTTTTTTGGGCCAAATAAATTTTTTTATTAGGACGTTTATCGATTGGAGTAAAAAAAAAAATTAGGCCTTTATAAAAAAAAACATATTATATTAGGTTGGATCGGATTGAATCTACACGATTTTTTTTTTTTCTTTTAGCGATTCTATGTATAGCGGAGATAACTCAAACTATATACTCCTTGGTAATACAGGGTTCCCATAATTTCCCAAGACACCGGTAACCGCTTCACGCTTGAAACCCAACTCTCAATTGACTTTCGAAAAGTCGATTCTCAACTCAAGAATATGCTTTCCAAAAGTCGATTTAGTGTCATGCACAAGTAGTGTGATGCAACACCGATAGAAACACGATAGGGTGAACAAATACTCCCATTATATAACCATGACTTTCCGAGCGAGCACATACAAAGAAGGAAAAATACCAGCTTGTTGTTTAGGATAATGCTATTTCCTCAATCATTCGGACACAACGAGTAACACAAGTTACACAACACACTCCTACACCATTTTTCATGATGTAGGACCCAATGATCATGACGTAGACCCACCATCTTAAACTATAAAAAAAAGAAAAAGAAAAAAAAACACACCTTTTTCTTATTCATCTTCACATTCTTCAGTCCCAAAGAACATCATAATTTGTAACTTAATCATCTCGCTTTCTATATATTTTGGGACAATCTCCAAAATAATTACTAAATCAAAGCACATCAAATTTTCCAGGGAAAAAAAGAAGATGAAGAAGAAGGGATCAACCACAAATAAAAAAAATCAAAGCATACATCAACTTGGCTTCCTTGTTTATGGTGATTTGGAATTTTTGTTATGACTAGCCTTTTCAACTGATAGGAAACAATGCCGAACCCACGGTGTCATTTCCGGAGGCCACATCACTTTAAGATACAACAAGTCCTGCCCAAAAAAAGAAGAAGCAGATTGATTATGATTACTAATGGTAAATGGTAAAACAAATAGTAGATATATTACTAGTAGTACCTTTTTTATTTCAAGAAGAATTACTTGATTAAACTGTGGTTGAATCCACTAAACAAAAGTAAAATGCATCCATCAACAATCAAACTGTTTCAATAAAACCTAATTTGAAATTCAAGTTGTGTCCCCAGTTCCATCAGTTCTTCCTTGATTCTAAGGGCTGAACTCTCAGCTTCCGAAGATAATGAACCAACAATCCTGTTCAAGGTTGAACTCTCTCCGAAACAGGACGGTAACTCTTTTAATTTTCCGCTATGAATCACAAGTTGCTGTAGACGAGGGAAGGACTCAGTGGAGGCATTCCATTCCTCGAAACAGTCATCATCATTAAGATAAAAGAATTTCAGATTTTGAAATACCAAATCTTCCGTCTCCAATGTTGACTCCACATAGAAACAGTCTCTTAGATACAAAACCTCAAGAACATGTAGCTCTGCTGCAATTGCTGATATATCCGTCATGTGTAGCTGAAAGTTTTCTAAAGTTAGTTTCTTGAGAGTTGAAGGGAAGTTGATCATGAATTGTCTTAGCATCCAAAACTCCGATCGCCCCGATTTGGTTAGCCACAATGACTCCAAATCCCTATGAAAGTCGAATGTTTTTATTGATCCTTCATCATAAACTGAAGATCCTTCTAAAATACACCGCAGCTTCTGAACGACGGGCAGCCTTTGGAGAAGCCTTTTGACATCTTTTCCGGTAGATAAATTTGGAAATGAAAAGCTTACCACCTTATCCAATATTTGATCACTAGATGGATATGCCTCATCATGCTTGTCGTCGTCATCTGGAAATTTTAGGATGCAATTGCGTACTTTGACATACCTAAGACTTTTCATTCTCCAAAAAGTCTCTGGCAAATGTATTTTTTCATAACTACTGCTTCTTAATGTCAAAGATGTTATATTCCAGAGATTGGATATCCACGATGGGATAGAATTTCGTTTCAACTCCATCAAAACAACATCAATATATCTCAAATGAATCAGAGAGCTAAGTTCATTTATATCATATTCTTTCTGATCGAGACCCGAATCGAACACTTGAAGAAATCTGAACTTCCTTAGCTGGATTTTACTAACTCCACCATATGACCTTCCACTAAAATAGCATAGGGTGCGTGCATTCGAAACTGAGGATCCAGCAGCAATAGTAACATCGTGTTCCCTCTCCATGGAAACACGATAAGGGTTTTTTATTGAATGGTTTGAAGTACTAGATGATGCAATTCCATGGTTCAGCTGGAAAAAGTTCCCGTCTCTGCATTTCATTTGACAAAATTCATGTATCAAATTATGAACACGAAGTGTTTTTATCCCCCCACTAGAACTTCTTGCACCGACAATGATCAAGCTTCTATCAACTAGGTCGTGAAAGTACTCTTTTGCTACATCGTTTAGGCTTTTTGTCTTGGATTCTTGTACGAATCCTTCCGCAATCCACAGCCTTATCACTCGGTTAACGTCGATCAGACATTCCTCAGGAAATGCGGCAAGATAGATAAGACAAGGTTTCAAATTCTCGGGTAAATGTTTGTAACTTAATTCCAAAATTTCCGTACATCCCTCGTCAAAAACATAGTAAGGTAACCTTTGTTCAACTTCGCTCCACCACCTCGGGTTTTTTTCCGTTCTAGCAAGGAGCCCTCCAATTACAACAACAACTAAAGCGAGACCTTTGCAGTTTTTGGCAATCTGCTTTCCAATTTCATGGAGATATGGTGGTGAAATGTCATTACGGAACACTTTCTTTTGTAATAATTCCCAACTTTCAACCACATTCAGGAAACGTAGCTGATGTGGGCTACAATTGATTTTGCATTTGTCCGCAACATCACGGGATCGGGTCGTGAACATAACTCTACTTCTATTTCGGTTATCAGGGAATGAGCTTTTTACTGCATTCCATGCACTTACATTCCATATATCGTCCAAGACTACTAGATATATTTGACCACTCAAACATTTTCGTAGTTGGTGGGCCAAGTCATCATTAGTCATGTCACGGCTTATGTCGTCAACCCCCTTAACCTGGCATATAATGTCATGTAACATTCTCCAAGTATTATGATCTACCGAAACGGAGCAGAAGGCGAATACGTTAAAATGACATTTCACTGATGAGGAACCTAAAACCTTTTTGGCTAAAGTGGTCTTCCCCAATCCACCCATGCCAACAATTGAAACAATGTCAAGTGACATAGGTCCCCTTGTAAGCAAGCCAATAATTTTTTCTTTCTCATCCTCAAAACCCACAACAAATTCATTGATTTCGAAAGGTTGACCTTGTTCTGCGACATCACTAATGAAACCAACCGAACTGGGGAGGCATCTTGCATTGTTTACGATCTTCTCAAGTTTTGCCTTAACCACCTTAATTTCATCAATGACATCTAAAAGATAAGCCATGTGATACCATATTGGGTGATCAAAGACAAACCACGAACTAATGCATGACATGATGACATGTTCTGTCAGATGTAAGACATTGACAACTTCTAACCATATCTCTTTTAGTTCACTTTGCAAGTCGAAGATATGATTGAAAAAAGGACAGATAGAAACTAATTCTTCCACAATTTTTATGATCTTGTATTTTGCAAAAGGTACGTACTTACGGTCACTAACCATCCTATCCTTCAGGTTTCTAAGATTTTGCATGAGAAAATCAAGAAATTGCGGAGAAATAACCTTTGGAAAATTGTACTGAGATGAATCGGGGAATTTACCGTAATCGTGTCTAATATTAGCATTGATAGCTTCAATTTTCATCATAAAACCACTTAGAAGCACTTTTTTCTTTGATAAACCCCTTCGCTATCATCAAAAGGTATTAGGCTGAACAAACCCTCCCAAAAAAAACGTTGATTTGGCTGCAAATCGATTCCTCTGCATTCTGATTAGGAGGATCGTTGAGAAATGTCAAAAGACATATGATATTGTCTTGAAGAATTTGAAAATCATCATCCTTCAAGTGAGTCACCAGGTCCTCAAGAAAAAATTCGACAAAGCTAAAAGCAGTTTGTCCGAACATATGAGAATCAGATCGATGCGCATATATGGCCATAAGGGTTCCAAAGTACAATCTGGCAACATTAGTCGTGGATGGTTTGATCTTTTGCAGCAAATGAAAAAACTTAGAATTTGTTTCATCAGATGCATTTTCAGCATTTGCGTCTTGTGTCCAATAAATAAATGCCAACCGTGCAGCATCACCAGCAAAGGCTTGAACAAATATTTTGAATTCTCCCAAGTCATGACAATATTTGCAATTCACGGCGAGTTTCCAAAGATTCTTCAAAAATATTAGCTTCTCTTCCAAGGTTTCAATCTGCTTCATGAACGGAATGATTTCACTAGCTTTGTAGCTGACAAGATTATTTAAATTGTTGAGGATAGAATCCATAAACTTGAGGATCTTATAACTTGTGGATGTTTTGTATCGAAATGTCAAATGAAACAGATCTACGCACCTCCATGCTTCAGTTTCTAGCTTCGACTTCTGAATTTTTCCTTTTAATTCAAAAGCCAATGGACGTATCGCCGTGAATGGCAAGAATGTTAGACCATAAAGAAGCTTGTCGTCGATCCATCTTGAACGTATCGCATGAAAGCGGTGAGCAAGAAGTCCCTCTTCTTCTTCTTTTTTGCCCCATATCCCTTGAAATGAAGTGATCACATTGCTCAATTTTAGCTTGACTTTTTCATCGGTATCATCCCATGTGGCTAACCACAGAAAGCACATCCTTAGTAATCTAAGCTCCATTTCGTATAACTGCAGTTGCTCCATATCAGCCGCCTCCTCGACACACGTCTGAAGAAAAGAGAGCTCTCTATGAAGAGAAACAAAATAGTTGTATTCCATTTTCTCCACTTCCAGTGTGATCTGAGAGCCTGATGATCCACGGTAAAGTTACCTGATCATAGCATTTACTATATCGATCCTGATCATACAAGCACTGAAAAGCGCCTTTTTGTCAGAGAAATCCTTGTTCATCTCCTCAAAAGACAGAAGAAGATACACGTCCTCATGCAAAATAGCATAAATTTGAGTGCGGATTGAATCTCCTTCCTCTTTTTCAACATCCTCACATAGAGGATCGGTGAGAAATGTGAAAAGAAATATTAGACGATCCCGAAGAAATAGAAAATCATCCTTCAAAACGATAGCCAGGTGGTCAAAGATAAAATCAACAAAGCTTTCAACAGCTTCACCGAGAAGAAAATAATCAGACACCGGCTGCACATCGTCGGACTTTAAGATGCCAACGTACAATTGTGCAATATCGTATGCGTAAGGTATGAACTTCTGCAACATATCAAAGAGGACGATGTTCATTTCAGAAGCAATTTCATAAAGATTGTCTTCTTTTGCCCAATACAAACATGCTAACCATGCTACACTGTTGGCATAATTACCAGCAAAATTCATAAATCGAAGGTTTTCCTTCCCATCTGGGCAATGTATATTAGCTTTTTTCAATGTTCTTTGCAGAAATACTATCTTGATTTCCAAAATACCAAGTTTCTTTCTCAATGGAAATCTGCTGTCGCAAATCACCCAAATCTTGTCAACAAAGTCTGACATCTGCCGAAATCCTGAAGACTTATGTTGCATCATCATCATCGCGGAGGAATGTATCATATTTAGACACCAAACTTCAACTAGTTGTTTACTCTGCAGAATTTTCCCTTCCAATTCAAACATTACCGAATCAAAATCCTGTATGCACTCATCGATGGGACGTCCTCTTTCACCCATTCGTTCATGAAGAAGAGACAATATTAATGTGAAGTCTTCCGGCCATATCAATTTAAGAGAAGTGATCACGGATCTCAGTGTTTCCATGATTTCTTCATTTTCTTCATCAATAATACTGGAATACTTCCATGTTTCAAGGCACATACAAAACATTTCCAGGATTGCAACGTCCTCTCTTAGCAAGTAGACTCGATGATGCGGCTGCGAGTAGACTTCATGATGCGCCCGCAAGGCACGCTCCATTGCTATGAGCTCTTTTCGAATGAGTTGGAAGTATCCGGGAGTCATCCTTTCTTCCTCCATTGCTGAACTGCTACTTGTCAATAATTTCAGCAACTACTTGTTAATAAATCTCAGCAACTAATCCTGGATTTAAAAGAAAAAAAAAAAAGACAACACAAATCAACACTTATTAACCAAGATTAAAGAAGAATAGAAATACATACCCTACACAATGAATATGGTTGCTTCAGTTGCCACACTTTCTTGAGTGTAAAGGATTTGATGATGTAATTGGTATATTATGATACAACACACTTGTATTGTTATTGTCAAAACAAATGGAGAAACACAACACTTTCGATCATTGGGAGACTCTCATATCAATCAATAGGACATACAACAACATGATCAATAAAGAGCAGTGTGCTTGTTCGACAACAAATTTTTACAAACAAAGTAACAAAACACACTTTTATACCATTGATTACATTGTAATTAAGACTATTGATTGATATAAGTATTTTTTTTACCATGATCAAGGGTGTTTGAACTTTGAAGCCCTGGACGGACCTGGAGGGAGCAGAGCAGAGGTCCCTTAATTATTGCGACAGTAACTAACAATACTCGGAAATAAGATACAGAAGATCGAATCATACCAACAGCATGGGAAGAACGGAGCAGAGGTCCCTTAATTAGGAGAAAGGGTAGCAATGGAGTTTGTAGCCACAACCCACAGATGATCCACCACCACCTATATAATCCTATTGAGATTAATAATAATAATAATGAGAAGCAAACCAATAATATCTTCAATTAGGAGAAAGGGTAGCAATGGAGTTTGTAGCCACAGCCCACAGATGATCCACCACCACCTATATAATCCTATTGAGATTAATAATAATAATAATGAGAAGCAAACTGAAAGAATGTTGTTGCTGTTTGTAGTATGCAATAATGCAAAGGATTGGTGGAGTTTGGGATAGATTTTTCTACCTTCATCGCTGTATGTGAACCTCTGATTATTGGATATACAGATATTCTCTTAGCCAATGAGACTAATCCACGTGTTGTTTCATCCTTCTCCCAACCACCACATAGGTATAATTACTCATCTCCCCCCTACGGAATTAATTGGAGAAACTAGTGATAGGGTACGCCGTGCAAGACACGGCATGCCCGTTCCAATTAACTTAAATTATATATTGCGTTTAAATGTATCTATAAGTAATGTGAGATTTTTTGAGACGTAAATCTTAGATATCTTCAGTTTGTTTGAGAACATCATTGAAATCATAACCAATACAATACTAAATCAAACCTATGTTTAAAGATGAGTAATATAATAAAAAGCCATGTATATATTATGAAGAAAATACTACGGTCCAGCCAGTATAAAAAACTGGACCGTCCAGTTTATCGTTGGATCAATATTAAAATAATTGAGGCCATTGGATTGATATAATACATTGTTAGTTATTGTGTACCATAAAAAACATTTTAACCTTTTAACATCGACTAAATTCCACCTGATGTAATAAAAAAATAAAAACAAAACATTAACTTTTGTTTACCGTCTTCTTCCTCACCCCCATCTCCTCCTCCATTCCTTCAAACCAAAAATATATATAAAAAAGTGAGGGTTTTTTTGACAACAATAGTAATAATATTGAGATTTATTTTACATCTTTTGAACTCCATCTATTGGATCAGAAGATCCAATTTTTTTTAGGAAGTAAACCTGATTCGAAACGCCGAGATGTAGTGTCAATGAAACTTGCTCATTTTTGGAATTGCTTTGTATTTGTTTTTTCTTTTGATAGTGCATGACGAGAATACTAACAATTAGTTTCTTAACATTTGCTTTTTAGGTTAAAAAATGAAAACTAAATTTACAGGGATGAAGTTTCTATGGATAACGACCTTCAATTATTATTATAATTTTTTTAACATCCTTGGATTGCTTATGTCAAATTGTTGTAAACCGGAGGTGTTATCCATTAATCTATGTAATCTTTTTTAACATCCTATGCTCCTGTGAATTGATGATCACCATAATACTGAAGATGATGAACTGTAATGTTGAAGAAGATGAACTACATAACAAAGTTTCGATCTCTTTTACAACGAGTAAATACGTAGACATGATGATTAATCAACGAAGTCTCGATTCCAATTTCATTTTTTTTTTCGGAACAAATTTTTTTTAAAAGAGGTTTTTGTTTCAATTTTATCAACGAATCCTGCATTTCGATTTTTTTTAAAAGAAAGATTCATAATTGCTTATCGAATTCTGGCGTTTTGTTTTTTAATTTATTAAGGGAAAATTCATGAATATCTTACATGTTTAACGGCTTAAAAATTGGATTTGGTGTGATTAAGTATGTTTAACAGGTTAAAAAAATAGATTTGGTGTGTTCAAGCACGTATTAGTTATAGTGCACTAAAAAAATGATCCAACGTACATAATTATTTATATATTTTTCAACGGTAGAGATTGAAAAATTGGACCATTAGAGAACTGGACTGTAGCCGAAAGTAGTAGTGCCCATAATAGGTTACAAAGCCAACAAAATATTACATCCTTGGTGATCATGTTTGATCAGAAAAGTTAAGAAAAACAAGTACAAACATTTTTTCAGTCCAAAGAAGAATACCTTTGTATATTATCTAAAACCATTAATTGTTGATAGGTACACAATTAATGGCTATAATATGCAAATATCTTCAATAGTTAAAACAAGTAAAACTTAGTCACATATGATACGGGCTTTGGCATGGCTTCAAAAGACAACATCATTCATTGATGTACTTAATTCTCACTTAGCTTGTTTTTCAGCTTCTTCACCGGACTCTGAGAACCAAGATTTGGGCCAGCAATGTCACAGGTAGGAGATGGAGATTGATTAGAGCTGAGCATACCTTCTTTTTCATCAGAATTGGTGCCAAATATGATTCCCCATTTTGCAGATGCAGCTGGCAGCATGCTTGTCTCATCCATAGCAACTGTAGAAGCTATTTCTTCAATAACTTTTTTTGTTGATGGGCTGAATATTTGTTGTTCTTTTTCAGCAGGCATTGAGTTACAGCTTTGCAGAGTTGTCACAGTTTCACTTACAGTCAAGTTGGAAGGCGGCTGTGCCATTGCAGAAGTACCTTCTTCCTGATGATACAATTTCACAATCGTATAGGTCCTTTCAGCCTTGCCTTTGAAGGTCTTGTCAAAATATTTAAGAAAGCATAGGACTCGCTTCTTTTCTATTTTCCTTGCAACCTCATCAGTTAGTGGAGAATTCTAAGGACAAGCATAGATTTAATTAGAGAGCATAATGATGCATACAATGAATGGGAGAGAAAGATCATGTGATTCATGAAAAGAAACCACAGTACTTAAAAAGATAGGTATTGAAAGCAGAAAAGAACAAGCAAAACAGATAAGTAAAAATCATCATCAAAGAATGTTAGAGCACATGGATTAGCAGGTTTGATTTGTAAAGTTGAAATACTCTATCATTTAAAGGTAAACTTGTGTGCTTTTAAAGAATGGTACAGTTGATAATATGCTCAGAAATTCAGAATGTATCAGCATTTTCTCTCTTTGGCATTTCAAGATGGCAACTATTTGGCACTAAACCCAAGTAAAAACATGTAAATACGTATTAATGGTTTTGACTGTATACTGTAGAAGCTGTTAACGGTCTTTTTAATGATCTATTAAAGTTAACTTGATTATAAACAGCACGACATTTGGGTGTAAAATATAGGTACATTTTCATCTGCTTCCATAAGTTCAGTAGCAGTAAACTGAATGAACTTTTCTGCAGTTTCCATGAAAAGCGCGGCAGAGAGTGTTCCAGATTCATCATTTAGGAAGACTTGCACATTGCACCTGCAGAAGCATAAAGTAAAATAACATCAAGGATTTTGCGCCAGTGTATTGTCCGTCATGAACACACAAACAACTTTGTTTATAGATTACCGTGGTTCAACATTCATTTCTTTGTTGCAATACATACATGGAAGGTCCCAGCCTACTGGAAGATTGACTGTTTTTTTGCATCTATCACAAACAATATACTATAGTTTTTCCTGTGCAGGCAGTAGGTGAATAGTTGCTGCAACCCAAGCAGTCTTAAGCTGTATAGGGATTGCAAAGCAATACTTAAAGATTTGTATTTAAAGCAGAAAAGGCAATATCAAAATGCATGTGGTACATACTGTTTCCATCGACGCCGAAACAACTCTTATCGGAACAATGTCAGCAGCAGCATGAGGTGGTAGGAGAATGTCACTCGATTTGTAAGGCTCTGTCTGAATCAATTGGGCAATCTCCTGAACATGTTCATTGTACCTGCGCCAAAGAGGCCTCATTAGTAAGCCGTGCGAAAGGCAGAATTTTTTTGGAGAAAAAATACAGTAGTTTGTAGTTCCATTAAGCTATAAATTTAAAACAGATTTAATTTAGCCAACGAAACTTACCAAGCAAGCAAAGGTTCATTCTGATGGAGTGGAAGGTTGATCATGAAATAAGGATTAAAACCTGTTGTGAATGACAAACCTATGGAAATAAAATACAGAAAATCAGAGGTAACATTTATTCGCAATCATTAATGTTTTAAGTTCAGTATCTAATAAAAGTTAAGGGATACCATTGTAGGTTGTGACTTTTAGATCAAACGCAACAATGAGGGTTGGATGAGGCAATTTATTGGTGATTCTAGATTCACCTTCATTCAACAGATCGTCCCATAATCGCAATATCATATGTCGTTTCATGTAATGAAAAAGCTATCTAAGACATACCACTTTTTAGTATAAAAAAACAGAGGAATTTTATGTAGCATAAAAACTTACTCTTCATCAATGAGGATGTAATCTCTGACAAATGGTTTTGTAGCATGAGGAATAGGGATAGAGTGCACAATCAATGCTTTCACATCTGTTTGGAAAAGATAAAACCTGTTAGTTAATTTCGTTGTTATAATTAACACACCAAATACACAAGAAGCTAAAACCGGCTTTTTAGAACCTAAAGATGCATATACCTATACATGTTTAGTGAATGTCGTACAACAAACTGGTGAAACAACATATTAAACCAATAATATACAATTTAAAAAAACAATTACAGAGAAATCTGTATCTGGGAATAACAAGGTAAAGGATAGGTACATTATTGTTTATTTTTCTAAGCAAAAAATAGGCCAACTGTAGTATGACTTTCATATGGTAGGTGAAGGCAGTGTATTAAAACATACCAGTAGATACATCACGGTCTGCCACTGTGAACATTTTTGAGAATTTCATAAAGTCAAAAGAGCATGGGAATACATGTGGGATAGGGTCATGAAGTGGCTGGACATGTGTGTTAGGGTACAATGTCCAAGTGTAGTTGTATTCACCAATCTTGTACTTTGGCTCAGCAACCCTCACACCAGCATTCGTGACATAATACCTCTGAAAAGGCTGTAAAATTCTATCAAAATGGTCGATTGCTGAAAAAGTGATCGCTGAAATCTGAGTCCCCTGTTTAAAACATACAGTACCTCATTATTAACCATGATAAGATGCTGAATTGTATGAACATACTCTAAAACTAATCTGAATGATTGTAATGACAGGACAAATACTTACTTTCATGTCAGTAAAAAGGAATTTCTTGTACAATGTGCTAGGATTTGATTGAGATGGTTTAGTTGGACGTTTGATCAGAACCTGCACAACAACAGTCCAGCCTTTTGTTCTGTCGTTAACTTGAAGAGCATCACAGATGTTTCGACGTTCTTTTTCTGTAAGTAAATCCATAGTATATTTAGCTATTTAAAGATTTTTCCTGACAAAATTTATAAAACAGAAGGCAGTAAACTGTGTAGGTAACAATTAAGACGAGGCATGTAAGATGGCATGAGATACAACATTTATTGCATGTTTAAAATTTCTTTGTAGACAACATTTTTTGTAAAGTTTTTTTTTCTATGTCAAAAACAACAGGTGGTATAAGGATTTTAACAGCCGATGATATTTTTGCACGAGATAATGCTACATATAACTGTCCATGAGAGAAGACTGGCTCTTTTAAATAAACACCAACAAAGTCTAAAGTTTGTCCCTGTGCTTTATTTATTGTCATTGCAAAGCAAAGCCTCACGGAGAATTGAATCCTTTTGAATGGAATAGGATAGAACTCACCATTAGTTGGTTGAAGAGGTATTACGTGTATGAAGACTGACTTTCCCGCATGATCTCCCACATCAATTTCAGCATGTATTATGTTCTTGTCTAAACGTTTGCATATTAAGCGTGTGCCATTACACAAACCCTCTGATGGATCTAAATTTCTCAATAAAATTATAGGAGCGTTGACCTTAAGCGTTAATTTATGTGGGGGTAAACCAGAAGGGGCGATGCTATTTAAAAGGTCTTCATAGTGTCCTTGGTCATCTGGGTTATCAGTTTTGTCAAAACTAATATATTCAATTGCATCTCCATGAAATCGTTCAATTATTAAATAATTCATTTCGTCCACGAAAAGGTTCTTTGTAGTAAGAATCGCTTTGTTGATACTGGCTGAATTAATGGAATTTTCTGCATGCATAACCGGAAAGACCATATTTATGAGAGTATTTAGATCATTGCCATCATTTTTAGGTGGAATGATTATATGTGAAGGGAGTTCAATAGATTGAACATCATGATTTTGATCCAGCCCTTCACCAACCCTCAAAAGGAAAGTGGTAAATGCCGGATCCAAACGGGCACGCATATTCTGAACAAGAGTAATTTTTTTAAGCATAGGCCATAAGTATGATTTTATTAAAGATGCATTTATTGTATCACGCTTACTGCCTTTGGTAACAACAGGTAGGATTTGTCTAAAATCCCCTCCTAGCACTACCACTTTCCCTCCAAAAACCTGATTATTCTCCATTAAGTCCTGAAGTAAAGCATCTAATGTTTCAATGGCTTTTTTTTTTACACATTGGAGCTTCATCCTATATAATTAGCCTACCTTCTTTTATCATGTGCGCTAGTGATGTTTGTTTACTTATCCGAAAAACCGAACCATCTGTTATGTCAAGAGGAATTTTAAAACGTGAATGTGTTGTTCGCCCTCCGGGCAGCAAAGACGCTGCTATACCTGATGTGGCTGTTGCTAAAGCTAACTGACCCTTAGACCGAACTTCTGCTAACAAAGATCTATACAAATAGGATTTACCTGTCCCTCCCGGACCATCAATAAAAAAGCATTCTGGTTTGTTTTCATAAATTGCTTTCATTATAGTTTTAAAAGCTCCTTCTTGTTCGGTATTTAACAATGTCTTCAAATCTATTTCAGAAACAACAATATTTTGTTCAGCTCTTAACTCCTTAGTTGCATCTTCAAACTGTTTAGAATTCATTCCTTTGGGTATTAAGCCGAATGAACCTATATTTTTTCCCATAGAATGTAGGAATGAATTAATTTGTTGCAGAACAAGTCTTCTTATTTCATTTTTAGGAAGGGGAGTTTGTTTTGCTATATCTTCTGAAAGATTGGATTCAAATTCGTGACATAGTTTAAGTGGATCAGTAGGACAAGCATAAACTAAAATTGTAGCAAATAATCGTCTTAGTTCATAAGGCATTTGATATAATGATGCTTCTTGTAAACAAATTGCCTGACTATTGTTTTCTTCTAGGAAACCTCGTGCTAGTGCAGACTCATGATATGTTGGAAATACTTCACCATTGTATGTCTTTAAATCAATAAAAGATGTAGGTCCATTTACATTAGATAACAACACTTTTAAGTAATACCATTCTCCTTCTATTGGATTGACTGTTACTATCCTTCCAATGGCATCACCTTTAATCCTCACCTTCCATCTTTTTTTATCAGGTTCCCAAACAAAATAATCAGGGAATTCAGAATATGTACATTGTTTTTTAATTGCTTTAGCATCTGTTTTGTTCATCCAGAAGTACTCTGTTAACATAGTTTTATTGTTAAATGGATTATTCAATATATTTTCCAACCTATGTTTTGGATTAAAATTGATAGGCTGATAATTTTCAAGGTGAACTTGCAACTGTATAACCCCAGGTTTCATATCGCCTAAAGCAAATCTATATATTCTCCATAATGTCTCTGGTGGAGATATCCACCTTCCAGACTGATATTGATCAATCTCATCAATCTCTTTACGTGAGTTTTCAGATTCAATGTGAAACATTATTCTGTCGTTCCCTTTGCATATATACTTGTATATATATTTTACAGCTTTGACAGTAGAACATATTTCTACATTAATATGGCAGTCAAACTTAGCAATTAAATAAGGATTGTATGGTATAACCCATCTATTATTTAACCATGCTCCTCTCACCTTAACTTTAGAACCATTATTACGCCTTTTATATATTGGATATGCGTCAGTTGTTACTGTGGTTTGTTCACAAAAGTCTTCAGGAAACGAATTCTTACAGAAGCCATCCTTTTTCATACAAACATTGGTTGGATTTAAACAGCCACATGGACCATGCAACATATGCTTAACTACCAACTTGTATAGATGAGGATGTAATTGTTTGTCAGGAAGTTCAGCAACTACAATTTTATCAAATTCTTCTGGTCTATATAACTTATAATGAGCTTTTAGGATTAAAAGAAAATGAGCATGAGGTAAACCGCGCTTTTGGAATTCTATTACATATGTATATGCAGCTACCTTGCCAAACAGATTTTTTTGGATAAGTTCAATTTTAAGTTCTTCTAGTTTTGCCTTGAACACTCTGACTAACAAATCAGCCTATCCTGGGCTGCTTCACCTTTACTTAATAATTGTTTTATTTCAGGCCAATTAGGATTACATGTTATTGTTAAAAATATATCAGGCTTTCCAAATTTGCGTACTAAAGTCATTGCATCCAAGTATTTGGTCCTCCAGTTAAGGCAGCTGGTAAAATTGTACGTTGGCCTACCCTACCAGCATCGTTTTCACCACATGCTACAGCATCAACAATGCCTTGAAGATACTCTTGCCTAATATTTTTTTTGTTGGACTCTAAAATAATCAAGACGCTGTGTTTATAATTTCACAAACATATTGCTGGAACAATCTCCCAAACCGAAGCAAATACGATTCATCGTTGTCCCTAATTTGAAATTTATAACAGTAATATTCTCGGATCAATACATTATTATGATCATCAACTATGGAATTTAAATTTTCATCTTCTGTGTCTAATAATTGTTCAGCTGTCTCAGCAAGTCTTGGATTAACAGATTTATTAATCTCAATTAGTCTTTTCCGTTTACGTGGTTTGTCTTTTACACCAACCTTGCTTATACCTTGATGCCAACCAAGCTGGCCATATGGAAACATAAGTGGATATTGAAGAGGGTCATAGCATCCATAATAATAGTTTATATTATAGGAATTGCCACTATGGGTATAAACTCTAATACTTCTTTGTTCACTTTCTTGGCCATCAATTAATATCCCAGCTATTTGAGGCACTGTTGGTATGTTATAAACTTTTTGATCAACTTTTGGATTACAGTAAAGCATAATCTGTAGCTCATGAAGGTTTGTACAATTGCTTAAATCTCTGAAGAATCTAGCATATGGATTTTCTACAAGTACTGTTAATATCTTATCTAATGTCATCTCAAAAAGTCTAGGGCATTTTTCAAGACGTAATGACTTCTCATATTCAGTATCATGAAAGTACAGCTGTAAGTTCGAACAACTGTCAGGAGTTCCCACTAAATCATTCATGAAATGGTACACCTGCCCCTGAACCCTAAACGTGTAAATTCCCTTATTTCTCCTAGCTAAATCCTTGTCATAAGTTGCTCCGAAAGACGTAAACGCTAAATGATTATTGTATGTTCTAATAGAGTTCCTAAATTTTTCAGCCTCATTTGTTTGATCAGTAATCAAGTTAACAATTACTTCAGGCAACTTAGTCGAAGCAAGAAGGATATCTCCAGACAAACAACAAAAATTATCTGTTTCATGAGCAATTTTTTTTGCAAAACAGTGTCTACACTCAGGTACATTTTCCAGTTCACAACTTTTTTTTGAGATTTCGTCCTATAAATTTTTTTTCGTACGTTCTATCTTATTCTTAATACCAAGGTTTCGTGCATCACGTTTAGCTTTCCATCGTCTAATTTTTTCTGCTCGATTATTTTGTATAACATTGGAAGTGTTTGTTTGAGTAGTTGAACCTAGAACTAAACCAACAGAATCATTTATATCTACATTTAGTGTGATCGATTCATCAGGTAATGGTTATTCAATGTTTCTTTATCAGCAATAACTAAGTTGGACCTACGTAGAACATGTCTAGAAGTTTTCCCTTTCATCCTCGAAGCATTATGCTTCAGCACATGGCTTTTTTGGGATGCATCAATCAAGCCATTAGGTATACTACTCATATTTGGTGGTGCATCTATATTTTTTTGTTGTTTTGTTTGGAAGGCAACATTTCTGTTGTACACTATAAGGTTTTTCATTTTTTTCTTACGCCATCTAGCGATTGCTAACTGACGGTAAGTTTTCGGGGTCTGTTTTATTTCCATCCTAAACGACAAAGCCTTTGTGACACTTAATTCCTAGGAAAATTCAATCTATGGGCCACAAACGGAAACACTCAAGCACAAAACAACAATAACAGGACCGAAACTAAGCCAACAAGTCTACATACGCAAGGCCAAATAAACTCAAAAATTTTTAGACCAATACCAGTGAAGAAGCAGCCATTGCAAACAGAGTAAAAGAAAGGGAATAATCATCCACTTATATTGAAATCAGAATAGCTTGGAAGCAACGCTGCAATACAGAAAAGCAATAACAGAATTCAGTACCAGAAGAACATAACTGGTGAAAACATAGTTTGAATATTAAACCAAAGACATTCACAAAAGAAAGCATTGCTGAATGCCAAGACACCTAAAAAATTCAGCCACTACAAAACCACTTACGGTAACAGAACACTACGGACAGGAAATATCACAAACGCTTTTAAAAGGTGTTCTCCAGAATCATTGGCATACTCTTATCAACCCTAAACACAATCCACCCTAACATTGCACCTCCTCAGTAAGAGTAAATGGAGATTTATAACTGGAAAAGGCAGAAATAAAATCCATTACATGTGTAACATCCCTTCCTAGCACAACCATGAAAATGCAGCTACTTTTTTTAAGTATCAACAATCACTTATTACAGCTCCTATTTTAAGCTGATCTTTTATTCTAGAATCAATGAAACAGATATCAACACTCCTCGGTAAGAGTACACACTCATTAAATTAAAGCGTATATATGACCTGAATGATTGAATAACTGTCAGAAGCTTCAACCTTATTAAAGAACTCATTCACACAATGCAAAAATCTAAAAAGACTGCTTTTAATTCCCACCAAAATAAATGTCATAACAGATGCAAGGAAACAACTCCAGCCCAAAACCGGCCCCAACCCTAATTCAATACATAGGAAATATAATGCAAATAACAGTAAATGAATAGTAAACAATGTTGTTATACAAACCATATTTCACCACATGCACATCTAGTCAACAACAACAAAAAATGATGCTATAACTCCTTATCACACAATACTTACAATTGAACAAAGAAACAATATACAGATATAAAATTAGCCAACACCACCAAATATACAAATAAATATATACAAAATACAACAAAAATGTTTTACGGATCACAAAAGCGAAGTAAAACTACTGAGAAAGCTTCTGAACCTAGAAAACCATTCAATTTAATTTTTTTAGTTATCAAATTTCCATCTCAATGTACAAACATGCATGAAAGGTGTATGTTATTGTCAAATGGAATGTAGTCAATTGTGTTTAGACTCACCTAACATCGTTCACAACAAGAAAAGTGACTCTAGAAACCTGTTTTTTTGAACACAGAGGAACAATTGAATGTACTTTATTTAGTTCAGACTCACCTAATGTCTTAGGCAACAAAAAAATGATTCTAAAATGCCATATTTTGAGGAGCAAATAAAAAATTTCGGTTTTGAGTTACTTGATGGTTTGTAGTTCCTGCTTATTTGAAGGTGTCTTTGTTCAAGCAGTCAACTAAGAAAGGTAGCGGTGATGAGCTAGGATGTATTGCAAATGGTAAAAAAGCATGTAAATTGTACGTTACAAGCCATGTACATTCTAAATAAACATTCTCTGCATGTCAACAAAAGCTGAGAAACCAAATTTCAAAAGCATGGTTAATAGGGGAAACGAAAACAGTAGCCCATAAATCAAAACAGAAAGGGCATGAATACAACGCAGGCGTTAAGAGCAAGGTAAACAAATTCCTCTAAACGTACCAGTAAGAACTTCTTTGATCTGAATCACAGATGTTATAAAACGGATGGAGATAACTTCAGATGCAAGAAACATAAACAGAAGCAATCAAATATAAACAATCAAAGGAGAAAACAGAAACAAGAAGAACACAGATTTAACGTGGAAAACCCCTCAGTGGGAGAGGTAAAAAAACCACGGGCAGAAAAGAGATATTTTATTAAGCACTGAATTTTACAGATTTCAACACACTCGGACAATGAGACAACAACTGTATTTATAGGCACAAATCCCTAAACCCTAACCGCCAGGAATCTTTGTCTGATGCACCATAAATACCCCTACACGTGTCCTCCTTTTAATGACACTGTATAGCTGTCACATAACAGAATTATCAGATGTGGGACCCTGCTGTATTTCAGTACTCAGCAGACTATCACCCTGCTGATAGTTACCCTGCTGACAGAAGCTCAGTAGACTCCACCCTACTGATGCACAGAATTGAATACACTTCTCAGCTGATCATCACTCAGCTGGGTCTTCAGATTGGTTCCACCAAAATGTAGAGTTTAAGTCACTTTACTGACAAATCTCCACCTTGACTTCAACTCTCACTAGAGTCAAACAGATTGCATAACCAGATGTACTTGTACCAGATGCATTCGTCAATGCCAGATGTACTTGTACCAGACTATCTCCACAGTAGAGTTTCCAGAAACAGATTACAAGCTCTGAATATTCAGTAAGTCCAGGCAAAGCTGGAACTTACTCTGCTGAACTGGTTTAGTGAACATATCAGCAGGATTCTCCTTTGTGCCAATCTTCTTCACCACAACTATCTTCTCATTCCTTAAGAAATGATACCTGACATCAATATGCTTGGTTCTCTCATGATGAACCTGATCCTTGGCTAAACATATTGCACTTAGACTATCACAATATATCTCAGCCTGATCCTGATGCAACCCCAAATCACTGACTAGCCCCTTCAACCTTATACCCTCCTTAGCTGCTTCAGTAAGAGCCATGTATTCTGCTTCAGTAGTTGATAAGGCTACTGTAGCCTGAAGAGTAGCTTTCCAGCTGACCACTGCATTTCCCAATGTAAACACATAACCAGTCATTGATTTCCTACTGTCAACATCACTTGCATAATCAGCATCACAGTAACCTGTGACCAGACCAGTATCACCTCCATAAATGAGACCAACATCAGCTGTACCTCTCAGGTACCTGAATATCCTTTTAACAGCTTTCCAGTGTTCCTTTCCAGGTTGAGCCATAAACCTGCTGACAACACTGACTGCCTGAGCCGGATCAGGCCTAGTGCATACCATGGCATACATTAGACTGCCAACTGCACTAGCATAGGGGACTTTTGACATATACTCATTCTCTTCAGCTGACTGTGAAGCATAAACAGACAAATGAACATTTGATGCCATAGGAGTATCTATTGGTTTTGCAGCAGACATCCCAAACTTGGCCAATATCTTCTGCACATAACCCTGCTGAGACAAGAACAATTTCTTCTGACTTCTATCTCTCCAGATCTCCATCCCCAAGATTTTCTTGGCTGCACCCAAATCCTTCATTTCAAATTCAGCACTAAGAAGGTTCTTCAGATTTTGAACATCAGACTTTCTTGCAGCAGCAATCAACATGTCATCCACATACAGAACAAGATAGATATATGATCCATCTTTCAGCAGACTGAAGTAAACACAACAATCATAAGGACTTCTGTTGTAACCCTGCTGAAGCATGAAACTGTCAAACCTTTTATACCACTGCCTTGGAGCTTGCTTCAAACCATACAATGATTTCTTCAACTTGCAAACATAATTTTCTTTTCCAGGAACTTGAAAACCCTCAGGCTGTGTCATGTATATCTCCTTATCCACCTCACCATGTAGAAAAGCAGTTTTCACATCCAATTGCTCAAGTTCCAGATCCTGTTGTGCCACCATTGCTAGTAACACCCTGATTGAAGTGTGTCTGACCACTGGTGAAAATATTTCATCAAAGTCAACCCCTTCCTTTTGACTGAATCCTCTTGCAACCAAACGTGCCTTATACCTGACCCCTTCTGCCTTTGTTATTCCTTCCTTTTTCTTGAAAATCCATTTACAAGTCACAATTCCCTTGTCAGTAGGCTGTTTGACTAATTCCCAAGTCTGATTCTTCAACAATGACTCCATTTCATCTCCCATAGCAGCATGCCACTGGGATGCTTCTGTACATGTCACTGCTTCCCTATAAGTAGTAGGTTCAGCAACCTCTACTTCTTCAGCAACTTGGAGTGCATATCCAGCCAAATCATCATATCCATATCTCCTTGGAGGTATCCCAACATTAGATCTTCTAGGCCTGCTGGCAGCTAGACTCTGCTGATCAATGTTTGTATGATGCCCTGCTGAGGTCTCAGTAGGCTGGCTTGGATCAGATTCTGGTTCATTATCCAGATCAGTAAAGTGTTGATTCGGATCCACTGATTGTTGCATTCAGTAGACTCCACCTGAAGCTCCACCTGTTTCTCAACACTATCAGATTCAGCACTGGTTTCAGACTCAGTAGATGTTAAGGGCTAAATTGTAGTATTTATACATATATTTTATATATCAATTTTCTCCCATATATGTATGATTTTCATAGAAATCGAGCTTATAATTGATTAATTGAGTAAATGGTGTTTTTAATAGTTAAATATGAAAATGTATCGATTTATATGCTTATTTGGTGATCTTATGTTGTTTTGGAATCGTGTTACGTTTTGGTATGTTTTTCTATGCGTGTAGATACATATCTTTGATTTGGAAGAGGCTAAAGTCGAATTTGAAGTGTTGATGAAGAGATAGAGATGATACAAGATGGATAAAGATGGAAGAATCAAGATAATTATCAAGGAATCGAAGTCCAGCAAAGCTGGACGAGCGTCCGGATGGCGTCCAAGCGGACGGCGTCTGATATAGCGAACGGGCGTCCACCGCCGTTTTTTCTGAAACCGACTTAGGTTATTGTAGCAGCCGCCTCTGTTTTCTATTTAAAGAGCAGCAGCCCCAAACCCTAAAATATACACAATTTCTCTTCACATCAAAAGCGAGGGCAGCAGCCGACTTTTGAGATTTGAAGGCGGTCACCCGAGCCTTGTGCTCGGGTGAACCGAGGTTAGATTAGGAGTAGTTTAGATGCTTTTCGTTTTCGTTCTTGGATCAATTCATGTTTGAGACTATGTGAGTTCTTCATGATTTATTCAATTCAGTTTTTCTTCATAAGTTTAGTTCTTTTTGTATCTTTCCTATGTGTTTATGATGCCATGAGAATAGATTGGAAGATTTGTTTTCTATTGATGTTTATAATACGGAAGTTGAATAAACGTTAGATCACCATAGAAAGATAGGATTTTTAATCGTTAATGATGACAAGTTAATCGATTAATTATCTAGGTTGTTAGATTCTAAAATACGAGAGTTAACCTGAATCTACACCGAGTGTTGTATGGAAATCAGTTTCAACTTACGAGAGAGTAGAGATTGATAAATTGGATTCACTAAGGAATTAGGAATCCGTAGCTTGAGAATAAATTCACTAAGGAATTAGGGGTTTATGTCTCGTGAAAAGGTGAAACCACAAATCGAATTAGAATCATGAGATTAACTAGGATTGAGATCACATAGGTTTGTATATTGGTTGTTTGATCCCATGTCTTTAGTTTAGATTGTTTTATTTTGTTTTATAGGTTAGATTTATTTTAGTTGTTCTATCTTCGTTTATTTGTTAGTTCTTCGTTTATTTGTTTTTCGTTAGTAACAATTGAGAGGATTAATTAGATTAGATTCAACATCCCTTTTCCCTGAGGATCGATACCCGTACTTATCCAACTTTACTAGCAACTACCCGGTATTCGGCCGGTTAGGAGGTAGTTTTGCATGGTAGTATAGGTTTATAAATTTTCTTTTGTTTTAATGATGCAAAATCTCCCCAACAAAAGTGGCGCCGTTGCCGGGGAATAGGTGTCATGTTGAATCTGGTTTTGTTAGTTCTCGATTTTGTTACGTTTATTTTTCGTTTTTAATAAAAGTAGCGTATACCAAGTTGAGAGTTTTTATTTTGCCGTGTTTCGATGACCGTTAGGTTAAGAATGTGCAAAAGTTTTTTACTCAACTTGTTTTACGTGAAGTTTATATGTTTAGTTGTTTCCTAATCTAACCGTCTGTGCTTGAATTTGATGTGGCTGCCTCGTTCTTGGTGTTTAGAATTGGAATATTAGGGTTTTGCTGTGTTATTTTCTGCGTTCCTGCTTTGCATTCTTGTTGTTGGACGAGCGTCTGCTCTGTTGGACGCCCGTCCAGTTCTTTAACTGCAGGTAAACGAGCATTGAAAGTATTGGACGTTCGTCCGTTCAAATATTTTCGACTCTGTTCTGATTTGAAGGACCAGACGAGCGTCTATACTTTCTGAACGCCCGTCCGGTTGGTTTTCAAGCCAACCGAGCGTTTGTTTGGCTGAACGCTCGTCCGGAGCTGCAAATTTCCAGAGAACGTTCGTCTGATCACATAAATGCCAGTCCAAGTTCCATAATTTTTTTTTTCTTGATCTCATTCTTAATGCTTTTATTTAGTATGTATTTCTTTCATTAGAGCTTCTGTGGCTTTTTGCGTTTACATAGATGTCCTGAACTTATATGTTTTTTACCTTTCCATCTATGAATCCATGTTAGATAATTGATCAATTCCTTATACTTGATTCATCTAGGCATGTTATAGTTACTGTCGGTTCTCGTATGCTATAACTGTTCTTATTGTTAATTAGTAGCTAATGTCGGTTTCCGTATGCTACATACCGTTATGATGAGTCTTGTGAGCTTTGAGACTTATGTGCTTCCTTGTTGTTTATGTAACTCATATGGGTAGCTACTGTCGGTTTTCCGTATGCTACTACTAAAGACTTATGAGTTATATCTGTCTAGTATAGCTAACTGTTGGTTTCCATAATGCTATCACTTTTTTTTATGAGTCTTAAAGCGCGTCTACACTGCATGTAATGAACAGAACTGTCGTTTATCGTAACCTGTCATTATTTGGTAGACGTTTATTATATACATGTCGTGTTGCTAATTAGTGGGCTAGTTTTCTTTCTTTTATTTTCTTTTATTTTTGCATATCATTTAGATGCATATCATTTAGTTGCATGTCATCTAGTTGCATTGTTTTTCTATTTTTCTTTTATTTTTCTTGAGTGTAGTTAACTGTCGGTTTCCGTAATACTACCTAGTCATTTTTATTTTGTTTCTGCACGGGCCGTAGTCACTGTAGCGTTTTAGACCGACCTGATCACACTGAGCCTGTCAGAGAGTTTTTTTTTAGATCTTCATTTCATATAGATTGCATTTTCATGTAGTTGCGCCTAGCCTACGACTTTGTAGTATTTCATGTATAGTATTCCATCTTTATATGAGCTTAAATTTGAAATATCTCTATATCTCCTTTTCCATGTGCTTTATATATGTAATATTTTCTTTTTCCCCGTAGACTCTTTTTGCACTGATCAAGTCTGCAGGATACTTTCTATAGCTATTGTGCACTTTCACGATGAATTCAGTTTACCTGTGATGCTCCACAGTCTACTGAGCTATGCAGCAATTTTGGTTTTTACCGATTTTTCCGGAATTGCCAGCATCCAATCAGCTAAGTTCTCTATTTGTTTTATTTCTGTATAACTTGAGGACAAGTTGCAATCTAAGTGTGGGGGAGAGGATGGTTTATATGTATCTATGAGTCGTTTGCTCAATTTCTATTATATTTCTATGAAAAGTGCTTAATTTTAAAAATTTTGTTTTGTCCCGAGTGAGCATTGCATGTCTTTGTTCGATGTTTATAATCATTGATGCTGTATTCTGTATATTTAGTAATTTTAGTTGTTTCACCCGACACTCTTTTTCACGTGCCATAGTAAATGATGAGCTAAATGTTGAAAGCCTACCCCATTTTAGTTGGAGATTTTTGATGATTATAGCATGTTTCTTTGCTTATGTACAATTCTTGAAAATTATAATAGTTTGTGTTTAGAATTAAAGTATGACATACTGTGAATATCTGAAGGTTTGAATGTGATAAATGACACGTAACTATTGCGCTTTTGAAATGAAGTAAATAAATGAAGTTGTTTTAAATAGTTAATTGTGTGTGTCGAAAGCTGGTCGATGATTTGAGTGCGGTAGGGTATACCACGTATGTCCTATTCCACCATGATGACCAAAAGCTCACGACAGTTAGAAAAAGCTGCCTTATGATTGGAGTAAGGTAGGGGATTATCTTGAAATGTCCTATTCTGCTATGAGGGCAAAAGCTTATTCTGATGTGTGTTAGAAAAATGTGAAAAAAGTGAAAATATTGAAATATATTAGTATGAATAAGTAAGGACTTAGTTATCGTTAATCTTATACCCAGTATAAACTGAAGGATATGTTGTAGGGATTATCCTCTGAGTTTGTCAGAAATGTTTTAGATATTCTCTACTGTTTCTTTTTGGGATATGTATGTTTTGTAAAGTGCCTGTTATAGTTTTTGAATATTTCTAACTTAGATGGGAAACCGGGCTAGTTTTGGTTTGAATAACTTTCAAATTGTGGAACTTAGTGGAAGTTTATTATGGCTATGCACACATTACACGGGTGAACTTCTAAGTTATTGAATATACTCTATATTTGTATAGATGTTTATTTGTCTCGAGCTTGACTTTGTTCTGTTTTGCTCGAGGACGAGCAAAAAGATAAGTGTGGGGGTGTTGTTAAGGGCTAAATTGTAGTATTTATACATATATTTTATATATCAATTTTCTCCCATATATGTATGATTTTCATAGAAATCGAGCTTATAATTGATTAACTGAGTAAATGGTGTTTTTAATAGTTAAATATGAAAACGTATCGATTTATATGCTTATTTGGTGATCTTATGTTGTTTTGGAATCGTGTTACGTTTTGGTATGTTTTTCGATGTGTGTAGATACATATCTTTGATTTGGAAGAGGCTAAAGTCGAATTTGAAGTGTTGATGAAGAGATAGAGATGATACAAGATGGATAAAGATGGAAGAATCAAGATAATTATCATGGAATCGAAGTCCAGCAAAGCTGGACGAGCGTTCATCTGAGCCAGACGAGCGTCCAAGACTGAACGGGCGTTTGATGAAGTGAACTGGCGTCCAGGGAGTCGAAACTAATACAGAGAGTTCAGACGTTGGCTAAACTAGCGTCCAGTATCCGTCCAAGCATTCCGGACGAGCGTCCGACATAGCAAACGGGCGTCCACCGCCGTTTTTGCTGAAACCGACTTAGGTTACTGTAGCAGCCGCCTCTGTTTTCTATTTAAAGAGCAGCAGCCCCAAACCCTAAAATATACACAATTTCTCTTCACATCAAAAGCGAGGGCAGCAGCCGACTTTGGAGATTTGAAGGCCGGTCACCCGAGCCTTGTGCTCGGGTGAACCGAGGTTAGATTAGGAGTAGTTTAGATGCTTTTCGTTTTCGTTCTTGGATCAATTCATGTTTGAGACTATGTGAGTTCTTCTTGCTTTATTCAATTCAGTTTTTCTTCATGAGTTTAGTTCTTTTTGTATCTTTCCTATGTGTTTATGATGCCATGAGAATAGATTGGAAGATTTGTTTTCTATTGATGTTTATAATACGGAAGTTGCATAAACGTTAGATCACCATAGAAAGATAGGATTTTTAATCGTTAATGATGACAAGTTAATCGATTAATTATCTAGGTTGTTAGATTCTAAAATACGAGAGTTAACCTGAATCTACACCGAGTGTTGTATGGAAATCAGTTTCAACTTACGAGAGAGTAGAGATTGATAAATTGGATTTACTAAGGAATTAGGAATCCGTAGCTTGAGAATAAATTCACTAAGGAATTAGGGGTTTATGTCTCGTGAAAAGGTGAAACCACAAATCGAATTAGAATCATGAGATTAACTAGGATTGAGATCACTTAGTTTGTACATTGTTTGAGCCCATGTCTTTAGTTTAGATTGTTTTATTTTGTTTTAGGTTAGATTTATTTTAGTTGTTCTATCATCGTTTATTTGTTAGTTCTTCGTTTATTTGTTTTCGTTAGTAACAATTGAGAGGATTAATTGGATTAGATTCAACATCCCTTTTCCCTGAGGATCGATACCCGTACTTATCCAACTTTACTAGCAACTACCCGGTATTCGGCCGGTTAGGAGGTAGTTTTGCATGGTAGTATAGGTTTATAAATTTTCTTTTGTTTTAATGATGCAAAATCTCCCCAACAGTAGACCTCCCCACTGATGAGTTTAACATAGAATTTTCTTCAAACACGACATCCCTGCTGAGGATCACTCTGGACTCTGCTGATGACCAAATCCTATATCCTTTCACTCCATCACCATACCCCACAAACACTCCCTTCTTGGCTCTTGGCTCCAACTTCCCTTCACTAACATGATAGTAAGTTGTACTTCCAAAAACCCTTAGAACTGAGTAGTCAGCAGGCTTGCCTGACCACATCTCAAATGGTGTTTTGAGATTGATTCCTGTGTGAGGACTCCTGTTGATTAAGTAGCAAGCTGTCTTACCAGCCTCTGCCCAAAATCTCCTTTATAAACCAGCTTGAGAAAGCATACATCTTGCCCTCTCCAGTAGAGTTTGATTCATCCTTTCAGCTACACCATTCTGCTGAGGTGTATTCCTTACAGTGTGATGTCTGGCAATACCCTCAGCTGCACAAAATGAATCAAAATCCGTCCAGCAGAATTCCAGACCATTATCTGTACGAAGCTTCTTGATTTTCTTGCCTAACTGATTCTCCACTAGGGCCTTCCACTGCTTGAAGTTACTGAATGCATCACTTTTGTTCTTCATCATCACCACCCAAGTCATCCTTGAATAGTCATCTATGAATGACACAAAATATCTGTGACCACCCAATGACTCAACTCTTGATGGACCCCAGTAGTCTGAATGGATATAATCAAGTGTTGCCTTTGTATTGTGCAACCCTGCTGAGAATTTACTTCTATGCAACTTCCCAAACACACAATGTTCACAAAAGTCCAGATTCTTGACCTTATATCCCCCAAGAAAACCTGCTGAAGAAAGGATCTGCATACCTCTTTCACCCATATGACCAAGTCTCATGTGCCACAGCTGAGTCTGCTGAGACTGGTGAACTGCTGAGGATGCAACAGCAGCAGTGCCAGATACAGTAGATCCTTGTAATATATACAAGGTTCCCCTCTTGATGCCTTTGAGGACTACAACTGAATCTTTAAAGACATTCAGCTGTCCACCTTCACCCTTGAAATTGAACCCCTTACTGTCCAGTGGACTAAGAGATACCAAATTCTTGGTCATCTGTGGAACATGTCTTACATCTTTCAGTGTACAAAATTTACCATCCTCTGTCCTTAACTTTACTGAGCCAATTCCCACAACTTTGCAAACCTTGCTGTTGGCCATATAGATTTGACCACCATCCATCTGCTCATAAGTAGAAAACCACTCCCTGTTTGGACAAGTATGGTAGGATGCTCCAGAATCAAGTATCCACACATCATTGTGGTGTGTAGAATCCCCTGCAACTAGAACCAGATCCTCATCAGATTGCTCAGTAGCCAAGGCTGCTGTGCCAGAATTGCCTTCCTGTTGTTTCTTCTTCCTTGGACAATTGGACTTCCAATGTCACTGCTCCTTACAGTAATTACAGACATCAGTAGACTTAGGACCTTTGGACCCTGACTTCTTTTTCTTCTTCTGTCCATATTCTTTTCCACTATTGATGCTAGCTACTAGCCCAGCAGCCTGACTGTCTGTCCCAGCAGCCTTGTGTCTAAGCTCCCTGGCATGTAAGGCAGACCTCACATCCTCCAAAGCTACTGTATCCTTTCCAACTATGAAAGACTGCACAAAGTTTTCATATGATGCCGGTAATGACACCAGCAGGATTAGGGCTGCATCTTCATCTTCAATTTTAACATCAATATTCCTTAAATCAAGTAATATTGTGTTCAGCTGGTCAAGATGTTCCCTCAGTGGACTTCCTTCATGCATCTTCAAACTGAACAACCTCTGTTTCAACAACAACTTGTTGGTCAGTGACTTGGTCATGTACAGGCTTTCAAGCTTCTTCCACAACTTGGTTGCGGTGTCTTCCTCAGCAACCTCAGTGATAACATCATCAGATAAGCACAACATGATGGTTGAATGTGCTTTCTCTTCCAGACTGGCATAATCTGCTGCACTTGTATTTGGTTTGTCGGATAAAGGATTCCACAAACCCTGCTGTTTCAACAGTGCACGCATCTTGATTTGCCACAGACCAAAACTGTTCCTTCCTGTAAATTTATCGATTTTTACGTTTACTGCTGACATCTTTCCTTGCTAAAGATTACAACTTTATCACAGATCCTAGCACCTTGCTGAAGGTCTTGGTGAAGATGAAGTTGATCGTACAGACTGTTTTCTCCAGAACCTTGCTCCGATACCACTTGTTATAAAACGGATGGAGATAACTTCAGATGCAAGAAACAGAAACAGAAGCAATCAAACATAAACAATCAAAGGATAAAACAGAAACAAAAAGAACACAGATTTAACGTGGAAAACCCCTCAGTGGGAGAGGTAAAAAAACCACGGGCAGAAAAGAGATATTTTATTAAGCACTGAATTTTACAGATTTCAACACACTCGGACAATGAGACACCAACTGTATTTATAGGCACAAATCCCTAAACCCTAACCGCCAGGAATCTTTGTCTGATGCACCATAAATACCTCTACACGTGTCCTCCTTTTAATGACACTGTATAGCTGTCACATAACAGAATTATCAGATGTGGGACCATGCTGTATTCCAGTACTCAACAGACTATCACCCTGCTGATAGTTACCCTGCTGACAGAAGCTCAGTAGACTCCACCCTACTGATGCACATAATTGAATACACTTCTCAGCTGACCATCACTCAGCTGGGTCTTCAGATTGGTTCCACAAAAATGTAGAGTTTAAGTCACTTTACTGACAACTGATGTTTGTTACCTTTAAAAGCAAATTTGATAATATATTAATAGGTTTCTAGAGTCACTTTTCTTGTAACTTGCATATTTGATAATATATTAATAGTGTTTGATATGAGCACTTATCACACAGATTAAAAACTTCATTTACGTGAGTTGGTCTTTAATATGCAATGTTCAATTTCTAAAAATAATATATGTAGTAAATTAAATTTCCAGGACTGAAACATTCACACAAAAAGCTATATAAGACAAGCCCTCAACTATTTAATCAATGAGCAGTGTACTATGAAGCCAGATGCAGCCAAAATACGTAGTCAAAAAAGGAAAGTCAAATAGTAAGTACATCAAGCTTTCTATTACAATGTAAATGTGCAGCTGACTATTTAAATGTTACAGACTTTAGCAGCCTGATCAAATGACTATAGCAGGATACGAAAACTACAATTCAGATCAGATATTGCAAAATTATCACAGCAATATATCTGATTAATTACAATAAATAAAGCAAGCTGAAAACACCAATAGTAGCAAGATTATTATAACACTCAAAAAATTACAAGTTCAGCACACAATATTCAGCTGGCTATTTACAAAGGTCAGAACTACATAACAATAAATAAATCTACAATCACATAACGAAGGCCAAGACACAACCATATAAGCTACAGGCTATCAAGTAAAACACTACAAATCATATGAAGAAAGATGCAAGACTTGACCACAGGATTGCAGCCTTTAAATAAGCTAACCCAAGCAAAAATAAACATGCATGTAAAACTTGAAGAATACTCTAGCTAGTACATGTATCTGGACCTATAAAATACGGATAATATGCTATACAAAACATGGCTGATTAATACTACCTAGAGCCTCTCCAACCGAAGGAAAAACAGGAAGTCTTAAGTAAACATTTATCTAAAGGTTATTAACTGTACAACGCTTATTAAGTTCTGATTAAGAGAATAGTTCACCTGAAACAACTACACAACATCACATGGACATGCAGCCAGCACCATCAACATTTTTATGAGGAAACAAATGATAATATGGTATACAAAACATGGCTACAAACCAGATTGTAACAAACCAAGGATGCCAATTAAGTGAAAAAGCACATGTATTATGCAACCACAGCACTGAAACCAGATTATAATCACACAACATGCATGTCAATGAAGGAAATAAAACCACCAAGATTAAGCCTAACCTACAATTAAAGCCTCCCAAACATACCAGCAAGAAGTTTGTTGCTGTGAATCACCCACAGAGCTGATGTTTTTTCGTTGTAAGAGCCGACTTGAAAGCAGTATAGGATGAGAGAAGTGAAGCAACTGCTGGTCCTATTTAAAGGCCAATTAGTTACGGTAACAGAATAATCACCCCCCAAAAAAGACTGTTCAATTTAATAAAATTTAACCTGTACAGAGAAGGCCCAAATTTCTACACAGCAAACAGCACGCATCAGTCAATCTACAACAATCAGTTAGTTCTCGCCAACTTCTGTGAGGGTTTGTCAAAGTACTCGATTCCAACTCCACCTAAGCACCATCAAGAATAAATCTGAACCGCACAAGTGAGTACTTCGTGTATCCAGCCACGAAATCTTCCATCTTTCCGCCTGCAGCAGATCAAATCGGACATGGAAGGAGCAGAGCAGGGACGGGTAGGAAGAGAAGGGGTTCAACCACCGTCTAGAAAGGAAACCACTCCCGTCCTTTTTCTTTTTTGAGTATATATCTTACTCTTGTTTGTTTTGAGTATATATTTGTTTTTTGAGTATAATATTTGTTTTAGTGAAAAAGTAAAAAAAAACATTTTGGCTATATATTTTTACACTATCGTATGCGGTTTGACTTAAGATACGATACAACACGCCTCAAACACACTATCGATACTCCCCAACAAGGCACCGACACTCCCCGGCACTCATGAATCAATTTTTTAAATTTATTTTTTGGGTTAACGAACAATAATTTTGAGCCGATCAAATTTGTTTAACGGTCAACAACCAATTTTTTTGCCACTATGTAACGGTCGAATATCTTTTTTACACACTCATAGAGTTGAGCTAAGACGTCGGCAACGTGACGCGTCTTTAATTTTGTATTTGTTTAGGTGTGTTCACGTTCGATTTGTTCATATTTTTTGTTTTGAAAATAGGTAAAACCGAAGCGAACCGAACCGTGAACACACCTAAACAAATACAATATAGGAGAAGCAAAGTACAAAAAAAAACCCAAAGAATAGACACATGGCAAGCAGGGGGCATTGTTCAAACTTTGCACAAACCAAAAAATAAAAGGGGATACGTTTTGAAAACAATTAAAACGAGGTAAATCGAACCGTGAAGACGCCCAAACAAATACAATATAGGAGAAACGAAGGTAAAGGGAAAAAAAATAAAAAATAGTCATTACGTATTATTAGATGATAGATTTATATTATTTGTATTTTCCGTTTATAGCCTTCATGGCTCCCTATATAAACCTATTATACACTCATTGTTTCCTTAATGACAATTGCTTTGTTATTCACCTAAATCTATCATGGTATCAGAGAAACTGATCCCTAAATTTTTTTTCGGCTCGTCCTCTTATAGCCGCCGCTAGGGCTTTCCCACCGCCGCCGGCCACCACACAGCCGCTATGGCTACTTCTGCTGCTTCCACCATGCAATCTTCCTCCTCCGCAATCTCAGGCGCTGGTCCGGCTGCTCCGCTTCCAGTCCCGACCGCTGTTGTCTCTCTCAACCCCGCCGTCAATGCTCCAACCAAGCTCGATGACAAAAATTTTACGGCTTGGAAGCTTTAATTGACCACCTTGCTCATAGGTCATGGTCTCATTGGTTATGTGACAGGTGATACACCCAAGCCGCCACCCACACTTACATCTGCGGCTGGTGATGTCACAACAAATCCTTCTCACTTGCACTGGATACAACAAGATGCATTGATACATAATTTGCTTCTGGGTTCGGTTGACAAAGACTATATGGCTACGAATCAACACACGACCAATTCCAAACAAGCTTGGGACACTCTTCTTGATACGTATGGGAAACAAAGTAAGGGCCGTGTTAGACATCTCAGGCTGCGTTTACACTCTATTGCTAAAGGTACAATGTCAATCTCTCAATATTTCACTGCCATTAAAACTGTTGCGGATGATCTAGCGTCTCTAGATGCTAAAGTGCCCGATGATGAATTAGTTGAGATAATTTTAAAAAATCTTGGTAGTGAATATAAGGATCTTGTGAGTGCTATTCAGGCTCGTGATGATACTATCTCTATGCCATTGTTACATGAGAAATTGCTAATGCATGAAGCGTTGCTTGTACAAAGTCAGTCTGTTGCACCCCCTGTGTACACTGCTTTCCCTGCCTATCATCAACCCTGTCCTATGCATGTCTCCCCCAATACATCCTATTACCCCTATCCCCAAACACCTCGGCCTCCACCACCCATCATGCCGCAAGCTCCACCCTCCTACCCAAGACCCCAACAGCCCTCTCCTCCCCCCAACCACTCATCCAAGAATAACACTGCTCGTAATTCCAAAGGCTATCAGGGCTTCTGCCAACTTTGTGGTGTCCAAGGTCATGTTGCTACTCGTTGCACTGCTTATCCACTCTACAACAATCTTCCCCATCCAACCCGCAACCAAGGTAGCTCTCGGCCTCCACAGCCTCCCCATGCTCACGTTGCTCAGAATGCTCCTTCCAGTTATCCTGTGCAGTACTCTGATCCTTCCGCTCCATGGATACTTGATAGTGGTGCCTATCACCACATGACACAGGAGCTCAGCTTGCTCTCTCTTCACTCCCCTTACCAAGGTACGGACCGTATAGTCATTGGTGATGGTAGCTCTTTGGCTATCACACACATTGGCTCTACTTCTCTTTCCTCCTTCAAATTAAATCAAGTGCTTTGTGTACCTTCCATTTCTCGTAATTTACTGTCTGTCCAAAAGTTTTGTCAGGACAATTCTGTATCTATTGAATTTTTACCTGATTCGTTTTTGGTAAAGGACCTGAAGACGAGAAAATGCCTCCACCAAGGACAAGTCAGTGATGGAGCCTATCTGTGGTCTTCCAAAGCTCTCTTTGCTTTCTTTGCATCCAAAGCTTCTGCAGCTACTTGGCATCTCCGATGCGGCCATCCAGCTTTTCCTGTTATTCAAAATCTTGCAAAAAACAATTTTTTAGAATTATCTACTGTTTCCCATTCTTATTGTGATTCTTGTCTTTGTAATAAGAGCCATAGGCTCCCTTTTTCGGATTCTACATTATGTACTTCTCAACCCTTGGTGGTTATTTATTCCGACGTTTGGTCGTCACCTATTTATTCAGTTGACAATTTTAAATATTACGTTCTTTTTGTCGATCATTTTACTCGATACATGTGGATATACCCGTTAGCATGTAAATCTGATGTATATAACATTTTCATAAAATTCAAGCAATACGTCGAAAAGCTGTTAGATGCCTCTATCAAAACTCTCTATTCTGATAATGGCACCGAGTACATCAAGTTACGTCCTTTTCTCTATGATCATGGCATTTCTCATTTCACTTCTCCCACTTACACGCCACAGCACAACGGCATCTCTGAACGCCGACACTTGCATATAGCTGAAACAGCCCTAACTCTTCTTGCCCATGCCAAAATGCCGGTTACCTATTGGTCTTATGCCGTTAGTGCCGTGTTTTACCTCATTAATCGCATACCCACAAAAAATCTTGATATGCTTGCACCACATCTCAAACTTCTCTCTAAGCCCCCTAACTATTCTAAGCTTCGAGTCTTTGGTTGTCTTTGCTATCCGTGGCTTAAACCCTATACACCACACAAGCTTGCGCCCACATCCAAACCTTGTGTCTTCCTTGGTTACGCCCTCACGCAAAGTGCTTACCTCTGTTATGACATCTTCGAGTCTCGCATGCATATTTCGCGTGATGTTCGGTTTGTGGAGGATATTTTTCCCTTTGCTAGCATCGCCTCTGATTCTTCCTTACCTCCGTTAACTGCTCTTCTACCCCCTGCTTCCTATGAACCCACGGCTGTTCCTATTCACCACCCATCCCCCTCGGCACACACCCCACCCGTGGGCATTTATGAGCCACCCGAGAGCTCCCTCTCCTCCCATTCTCCTGTTTCTCCCAACTCTAGCTCTAGCAGTGATTCTACTCCTTCCCCCTATCCCACCTCATCTACTTCCAGCTCGTCACCACCTCCTCCACCACCTCCTCCTCCACCACCTCCTCCTTCACCGCCACCTCAACATCCCATGACCACTCGCTCTCAGAACCAAATCTACAAACGTCGTCAACTCTTTAACCTTCAAGCTCAACTTCACAATCGCTACCTTGAAACAGAACCCTCAACCTTTAAGCAGGCCTTGCAGTGCCCGCAGTGGTGTGTTGCAATGTCTGATGAGTATAGTGCGCTTTTTCGCAATGACACGTGGTCCTAGTTCCCCCTGCTGATGGTTTGAATATAGTTGGTTGTAAGTGGGTGTTCCAAATTAAGAGGAAACCGGATGGCTCGATTGATAAATACAAAGCTCGGTTGGTTGCAAAAGGGTTTACACAACGTCCTGGTTTGGATTACTTTGAAACTTTTAGTCCTGTTGTTAAACCTGCTATGATCCATCTCGTTCTCAGTATTGCGGTTTCTTTAGGTTGGTCTCTTCGCCTACTCGATGTCAATAATGCCTTTCTGTAGGGAACACTAGCTGAAGACGTATATATGTCTCAACCACCCGGGTTTGAGGATGCAACAAAACCCACATTTATGTGTAAACTTCGTAAGGCAATTTATGGTCTTAAGCAGGCACCTCGAGCCTGGTACCATGAGCTTAAGTCATTTGTTCTTACTATGGGTTTTGTTAACTCTGTGGCTGATCCGTCTCTATTTGTTTGTCGCACGTCTGCCAGCATTACTATTATCTTGGTATATGTCGATGACATAATTGTTACAGGTAGCTCCAGTGAGCAGGTTCAGAGTATTATTGATCAGTTGGGCTCCCGGTTCTCTATTAAAGACCTTGGTCCTCTGTCGTATTTTTTGGGAGTTGAGGTTACTCATTCTACCATGGGTATGTTACTTACGCAGACCAGGTACACACGTGAGCTGCTGTCTCAGGTTCACATGGAGGAATCTAAGGCAGTTTCCAGGCCTATGCCAGCCGATGCTTTTTCAGGTGATCCCATTGTTTCTCCTGCTTATTCAGATCCGACTCAGTATCGTCAGACTTTGGGTGCCCTACAGTACTTATGCTTTACGAGAGTTGACATTCAGTTTGCGGTTAATAAGCTCTCGCAGTTTATGCATGCACCGACAGAGTATCATTGGATGCTTGTCAAACGCCTTTTGCGTTATTTGTCTGGCACTTCAACTATGGGTTTGCAGTTATATCGGGATTCTCTTCTGGCCTTACATGCGTTTTCAGATTCTGGTTGGGCGGGTAACAAGGAAGATGGCTACCGTGACCAGCGTCTTCTGAGTATGTGCCTGGCTACACTTCTACTTCTGCTTACATTGTCTTCTTGGGCAGAAATACTATTTCTTGGAGTTCCAAGAAGCAACACTCCGTTTCTCGTTCTTCCACCGAAGCTGAATACAGGTGCGTTGCAGATACGGCAGCAGAGGTTGCCTGGCTGACCTATCTGCTTGCAGACCTCGGTTTTTCAGTTCGTTCCACACCAGTGATCTTCTGTGACAATTTGGGTGCTCTTCGTCTAAGTGCCAATCCAGTTTTCCACTCATGAATGAAACACGTGGCTATTGACTATCACTTTATTTGTGAGCATGTTGAGCGAGGTCTTGTTTGTGTTGCTCGTGTAGCTGCTGCAGACCAGTTGGCTGATGTTCTTACCAAGCCATTTCCGCGGTTATCATTTTCTACTTTCGTTTCCAAGCTTGGCCTTCGCTCAGCTCCGTCAGCTTGAGGGAGCGTATTAGACGATAGATTTATATTATTTGTTTTTTCCGTTTATAGCCTTCGTGGCTCCCTCTATAAACCTATTGTACACTCATTGTTTCCTTAATGACAATTGCTTTGTTATTCACCTAAATCTATCACGTATAAAGTGTGTACATTATTATATGATAAAGTCTATATAAATCCACCCCGGGTGGTGGAGGAGGTGGTGACGAGCTGGAAGTAAATGAGGTGGGAGAGGGGGAAGAGTAGAATCACTGCTAGAGCTAGAGTTGGGAGAAACAGGAGAATGAGAGGAGAGGGAGCTCTCGGGTGGCTCATTTATGCCCACGGGTGGGGTGTGTGCCGAGGGGGATGGGTGGTGAATAGGAACAGCCGTGGGTTCATAGGAAGCAGGGGGTAGAAGAGCAGTTAACGGAGGTAAGGAAGAATTAGAGGCGATGCTAGCAAAGGGAAAAATATCCTCCACAAACCGAACATCATGCGAAATATGCATGCGAGACTCGGAGATGTCATAACAGAGGTAAGCACTTTGCGTGAGGGCGTAACCAAGGAAGAAACAAGGTTTGGATGTGGGCACAAGCTTGTGTGGTGTATAGGGTTTAAGCCACGGATAGCAAAGACAACCAAAGACTCGAAGCTTAGAATAGTTAGGGGGCTTAGAGAGAAGTTTGAGATGTGGTGCAAGCATATCAAGATTTTTTGTGGGCATGCGATTAATGAGGTAAACCGCGGCACTAACGGCATAAGACCAATAGGTAACCGGCATTTTGGCATGGGCAAGAAGAGTTAGGGCTGTTTCAGCTATATGCAAGTGTCGGCGTTCAGAGATGCCGTTGTGCTGTGGCGTGTAAGTGGGAGAAGTGAAATGAGAAATGCCATTGTAGCCTTCGTGGCTCCCTATATAAACCTATTGTACACTCATTGTTTCCTTAATGACATTTTCTTTGTTATTCACCTAAATCTATCACGTATAAAGTCTATATAAATCATTAGACGATAGATTTATATTATATGTATTTTCCGTTTATAGCCTTCGTGGCTCCCTATATAAACCTATTGTACACTCATTGTTTCCTTAATGACAATTGCTTTGTTATTCACCTAAATCTATCACGTATAACGTGTGTACATTTAAAAAAAGATTCGTCGCCTAAAAAGTGTCAATTTCAACGAATAACACATAATCGAATGTTTTTTTTCAAAATGTAACCCTAACATAACATTTATTGTTGTATGTTTATTTCGTATTCCACAAAAAATCTTCTCCAGTATATTTACTTCTCTAATTTGCTACGGTGTTATGCGTAGAAATGAAGGTAAAGGGAAAAAATAAAAAATATTCATTACGTATAAAGTGCGTACATTTAAAAAAAAGTTTCGTCGCGTAAAAAGTGTCAATTTCAACGAATAACACATAATCGAATGTTTTTTTTTTCAAAATGCAACCCTAACATAACATTTATTGTTGTATGTTTATTTCGTATTCCAATACAAGCATTACTAATACTACGGACTCCGATTAATTTGCAATCGAACCCAAACTAAACTCTCTATAGTCTATGATACGGTCAATTTTAATTTCATATCTTTGATTTCATTGAAAATAGTTAAAACCGAAGTAAACCGAACCATGAACACACCTAAACAAATACAATATAGGAGAAACAAAGTAAAAAAAAAAAGGAAAAAGAAAAAAAAACAAATGTCAATTTCAACGAATAACACATAATCGAATGTTTTTTTTTAAAATGTAACCCCAACATAACATTTATTGTTGTATGTTTATTTCGTATTCCAATATACAAGCATTACTAATTCTACGGGGTCCGATTAAATTGCAATCGAACCCAAACTAAACGCTGTATGATACGGTCGATTTTGATTTCATTGAAAATAGTAAAAACCGAAGTAAACCGAACCATGAACACACCTAAACAAATACAATATATGAGAAGTAAAGTAAAATTTAAAAAAAAAAAAAAAAGAAAAAAAAAAGAGAAAACAATCCAAAAATGGACACGTGGCAAGCAGGGGGCATTGTGCAAACTTTGCACCAAAAAAAAAAAAGGGGAGACGTGGATCATTGGGAGAGCTTCTTGCTCCCCAATTAATAGATAGGTAGAAGAAAAAAACAGAAAAATGGAAAAAAAAAAAGTATTTTTCTATAATTCTATTAGTATTTGTTAATTTTCTATAACTGTATAAGTATTCTTTTCAATATCATTCTATAGTATCATAGTGGTAAAAGCTAAGCTTGGTTTTTAATAGTTGGCCTCTGGTTGTGGGTTCAAGACACATTGGAAGTTTTTTTTTTTTTTTTTTTTAATTTTACCTCATATGAACATGCTTATTTTTTTTCTTACCTTTTGTATCTTAGAATTGGATTATTTTTAGGGGGTTTCTACGGACATCCATATTTTTACTTCTGGCATCATATTACTTCCGGCATCACAAAAAATTATTCCGGCACCACACGATGATTTTTTATGAACGGAACGTCTGTGGCACTGACGTTGCTATTGAAAACCAACGTCAGTGTCAGTGTCACTGACGTTGGTGTTCAAAAACGAAAGTCAGTGGCACCGACGTTTACGTTATAAAAGTGTAACAACTTAGAAACGCCAGTCCACCGACTTTCATTTTTGAATAGCAACTTCAGTGTTGGTGTTCCATATCAACGTCAGTGTCACTGGCGTTCTGTTCATAAAAAAATTAATAAGAAAATGGGTGCCAGAAAAAAAGCGGGGGATGCCTTAGAACCCACATATTTTTATTTACCTTATACCAGTGAAATGCTTAAAGCATTATTTTCCTTTCCGTATACAATCTGAATTTAATCTTATTTTTTTAGCATTGATTTTTTTTCTCGAGATATGTATATTCATTTGAAAAGTGCAAATCAAGACCACCCCATGATAAATTCCTAGGTCCGCCACTGGGTGTATTACGATTCAATAGTGGTATAAACTGTGTATTCATATATTAAAAGTGTTGTGGTACATAGGTATTTATAGGGATACATATACTTGGGGAACAAGGTAAAATTACAATAAAGAAATATTACAAAATACATATTATTGGGCCGAGCCCATGATATCTTCGACACGCCCCCGCAATCCCGTGGGAAGAGAGTGGACACGGAGATTGCCCTTAAGTACTTGGAAGCGTGGATTACCCAACGGTTTGGTCAAGAGATCTGCAACTTGGTCTTTAGAGCTTAAGAAGGAAACCGAGAGTTTGTTGGCGGCGATCAACTCACGGACGTGGTGAAAATCAATCTCGATGTGCTTGGTGCGAGCATGGAAGACCGGGTTATGGGCGAGATAAGTGGCCCCAATGTTATCACACCAGAGGGTAGGAGGCCGAGGGAGAGGTACCTGCATATCGGAGAGGAGAGCACAAAGCCACTGAACTTCGGCAGTCGTATTGGACAAGGTTTTGTATTCGGCTTCGGTGCTGCTTTTGGAGACAGTGAGATGTTGTTTGGAACGCCAGCTTATCAAGTTCGAACCAAGGTAGATGCAATACGCCCCCACGGAGCGACGGTCATCAGGATCCGCAGCCCAGTCAGAGTCGGAGTAAGCCTGAAGAGAGGTCGAAGAAGCCCGGGAGAAAAATAGACCATCAGATATTGTGTGTTTAAGGTAGCGCAAGATCCGTTTAACAGCCATCCAATGAGATTCGGTAGGAGAGTGCATGAACTTGCTGACGCGGTGGACTGCAAAGGCAATGTCAGGCCTAGTGAAGCTGAGGTACTGAAGGCCGCCCATAATAGTGCGATACAAGGAAGGATCAGAGAAAGCCGAGCCGGACTCCTGGGTAAGACGAGTCGAGGCCGACATAAGGGTGAGGCACGGCTTTGACTTATCCATGCCAGCACGCTGTAACAACTCCAGGATGTATTTGCGCTGCGTAAGGAACAAACCATCAGTAGTATGGAGGGCCTCAATGCCCAAGAAATATGACAGGGTGCCAAGGTCCTTAACCGGGAACTGAGCGGCAAGATAGCGAATGACCTGTTCAACAAGAGATGCAGAAGTGCCAGTAATAATAACATCATCAACATAAATTAGTACATAAACCCTATGACCAGCCTGAGAATAAACATAAAGAGATGTGTCGGCTTTGGAACCAACAAAGCCAAACCGAGTGAGAACATCAGTGAACCGGGAAAACCAGGCCCGAGGGGCTTGACGGAGGCCGTACAAGCTACATTTAAGGCGGCAAACATAGTCCGGGTAATCAGGTTGAATGAATCCTTGAGGCTGCTGCATAAAAACTGGCTCAGAGAGAAACCCGTGGAGGAAGGCATTTTGTATATCAACCTGACGAAGGGGCCAATTTTGCGACACAGCAAGAGACAGGAGCAAACGTATAGTGACTGGTTTAACAACTGGACTGAACGTCTCAGAGAAGTCAATACCCTCAGCTTGATGAAATCCCTTTGCAACTAATCTGGCCTTATGACGCTCAACATGACCGTCTGCATGGTGCTTAGTCCGATAGACCCACTTGTTTCCAATAATATTCATGTGTGGTTGAGAGGGAACGAGATCCCAAGTGTTAGTGCGGAGAAGCGCATTGATTTCCTCCCTCATTGCATCACGCCAAATAGGGTATTTAAAGGCTTCAGTAAAGGAAGTAGGATCAGTAGAGGCGGAGGTGATAAGGGCCCGAGGAAGCGGATAGCGGATAAAATCGGGCATGTCTTTTGGTTTGAGGGATTTGGTGCGAGTGCGAGTAACCATAGGATGAGCAGGTGGAGGGGGTGGAATAGGAGGGGGGCCGTAGGGGTGAGTGAGGAGGTTGACGGGAGGAGTACTCGGGTGTGGGGGAGGTGGACTGGGCACGAAGTTGGGGAGGAGGGGGCGGGAGGTGGGTTAGCCGAAGCAGTGGAGGTAGGTGGTGGTGCAGGAAGGGGAAGTATTGAAGGCAACGAAACGGTGATGGAGCTCGGGGAAGAGGTAGTGGCAGCGGGTGTGTAAGGAAAGGTAGACTCATCGAAGACGACATGACGAGAGATGTAGATACGTCCGGTGGAGAGGTCGAGGCATTTGTAACCGTGGTGAGAAGTGCTATAACCAAGGAAAATACAGGATTTGGAGCGGAAGTCAGTTTTGTGACGATTATAGGGACGTAGGTAAGGCCAGCAGGCACAACCGAAGACGTGAAGGAAGGAGTAATCCGGGACACGTCCATGGACCATTTCGAAAGGGGACTTGTGGTTGAGGATAGGGGTGGGTAGCCGGTTAATGAGATAGGTAGAGGTGGTAAAGGCGTCCTCCCAATAGGGCAAGGGGAGGTTGGACTGGGCAAAGAGGGAGAGGCCGACTTCGACAATTTGGCGGTGGCGTCGTTCGATGGCGCCGACTTGTTCATGTGTGTGGGGACATGAGAGACGATGTTGGATGCCGAGACGGAGGAGAGAGTGTTTGAAGTGACGGAATTCGCCACCCCAGTCGGTTTGTATAGACTTAAGTTTGGTATTAAAGAGGCGTTCAATCATCGCGAGAAAGGAAGGAAAAACTTTTTCAACATCAGATTTATATTTTAAAGGAAACATCCACAAATATTTGGTATAATCATCCAAGAAGCTAACATAATAACGATTTCCATAAATAGAAGTTTCAGTACACGGACCCCAGACATCAGAGTAAATCAAATCTAAAGGTGCGGAAGACGTAAAATCAGACGTATATAAAGTTTGACGACGACTTTTAGCTAACTGACAAGGAGCACACACGACAGTGGGTGCTTTATTTGGAATAAAAATAGAAACACGACTCAAGGCTTGACGAAGCACAGGATGGGAGCAGTGACCAAGACGCTGATGCCATTTATTGGAGGAATTGTGGGTGACCACGTGTGCCTGAACATGAGTGTTGTTGAAGGAGGACGAGAAGTGGTAAAGACCGTCTTTGACATGGCCCCTAAGATGGACGTGACCCGAGTAATCCTTCACAAGAAAATAATTGTTATGGAATTCGAAATAGACAGAGTTATCAGCAGCAAATTGATGTACGGAAAGTAAGTTTTTAGTAAGAGACGGGGAAACAATAACATTAGAAAGATAATAAGTACGGTGGGGGGAATGAAGAGTGGAGGAGCCAGAGTGTGAAATAAACAGACCTGAGCCATCACCAATGTGAACTTTGTCAGTGCCATCATAAGGTTCGGAGGAGAGATTGAGATTGCGGAAGTCATTGGTGAGGTGGTGGGTGGCACCGGTGTCGGGAATCCAGTCGGCAGAAGGCTGATTATACTGGTGGCTTGCATACGCTTGTGGTGGCCGAGCCTGTCGCTGTGGAGGCTGAATAGCGGCTGGATCATTGGAGGCTTCATAACGCCAATAGCATTCCTTGGCGGAGTGGCCGGTTTTAGCACAGATTTGGCATGTAAGGGCAGGATCCATGCCGGACTGGTTTTGACGAGGAGAGGAGCGTCCTCGGCCACCATGACCACCTCTGCCACGGTAATTAGGTGAACCACGTCCACGGTTAGAGTTTTGCGGCTGCGGAGCACGGGTGTAATTGGCTTGAGCAGGCTGTGTTTGGGTGGAGTTACTGGACGGGAGAGGGATGGGTCGGTGGTTATTCAGCCTGGATTCAGCCGTGAGAAGCAAGGCATAAACTTCATCAATGGTAATGGATTCACGGACAGAGAGCATGGTAACCAAGGGGTCATAGTCCTGACCAAGACCGGCAAGCAAATAGGCGATGAAGTCGTCGGATCTAAGGGGATGGCCGGCGAGGCTTAACTCATCAGCGATATTTTTGATTTTAAAGTAGTATTCAACGGCAGTCAATTCGTTTTTGCGTGTAGAAGCGAGTTCAGCTCGCAATTGAACGAGTCTAGCACGACTTTGAGAGGCAAAGGAGGTTTGTAGAGCAGTCCAAATTTCGGCGGCGGTAGTGGCGGTATAAACCTGCATTAAAACTTCATCCGACATGGAGGAGGTAATGGTGCTTAAAATCAGGTTGTCCGTTTTGATCCAGGCAGCATAGTCCGGATTTTCTGTGGTTTCTCCAGCGGTGGTGGTGATGGTTTTAGCTGGGGGTTTGATCGACCCGTCGACATAACCGTAAACGCCTTGCCCTCGAAGGTATGGAACAATCTGGGCACACCATAAGTTGTAGTTTTGGCGAGTAAGCTTGGTGATATGTATGGCGGAGGAGGGAGTGAAGGAGGGGGGGAGAGGAGCAGCAGCAGAGGTGGTGCATGTACCTTCAGTGATGGTGGACATGGTGATGGCGCCGTGAAGAAGAAGAAGACGCTGAAGGCTTTTGGGGTTTTTTTTTGTTTTTTTTTTTGTGTTTGCGAGTGTAGGGTTTTAGAAAAAAAAAAAGAAGAGTTTGACGTGATCGAGAGAGAGGAAATCGTTATGGCTCTGATACCATATTACGATTCAATAGTGGTATAAACTGTGTATTCATATATTAAAAGTGTTGTGGTACATAGGTATTTATAGGGATACATATACTTGGGGAACAAGGTAAAATTACAATAAAGAAATAATTACAAAATACATATTATTGGGCCGAGCCCATGATATCTTCGACAGGGTGGACTCAACATAAATCGTTACCAACGATAATATCAAAGATTTGATACCCAACGTGAAATAAATCGCATAAACTTAAACCGTAACAAATCCAAGACACAAGATAAATAGAGCAACAGAAACATATCACATTTTCTGCAAGAGGTAACTCTTTCTTAGAGACGTGAATATTGTGAATCACTTCTCTACCAGCCCTATCAGGAATTTCCACCTACAAAATAAACCACAGTACGATGTATCGGAGAACAATGTCACAAAGTCGATCCCTTTAGCTTCGACTTTACGTAACGAAACATTATAGAGAAACAATAAACGTACCATAACTACACGGTCAAATATCCCGGGACGCCTTAGCTTCCAGATCATTAATATGTTTGAAAATGTGTTTAACTCATTTTCTATACGGCATTTCTCTTTCTTATCATTAATGAATACGTTATTGATCTTGTGCTCATTCATTTAGTGAAAAAAAAAACACGTGCCAAACGGTCTGAAGAATATAAAAAGTGATTTGGTATTCCAACATCAATTTTAGTGACTCTCGTACCGCAAACGGCCGTCGGTTCCACCGACGTTATGCTGTTCAAAATAATAAAAACATTTAATGTGGTGCTAATAGTGATTTATAAGGCGACGAGAGTGATGGTGGCGCCGAGAGTGATTTCGTGGTGCCGATAGAAGCCACATAAATACATCCTACATTCTGATCTATACCTTGGACCCTTAACAATGAAATTGTCAAGAACCCTAAGTAGTACAATGAAAAACCACATTTAGATTCCTAAATGAAAATAAAAATAGAATAAGCTGAAGGAAAAGACTTGAGCAAAAGTAGTTTTAACTCAAGGATGAGACTAGAAGAACCAATGGCTATGAAGAAGCGATGAGAGTCAACTTTACTATGCTTCTGTGCATGTTTTAACCCCCATTTATGACACTTTTGGATTGTATTGGGTAGTTTTAGACCATTTATAGGGCCAAATACATTGTACACTCACTTTGAGGCAAACCGTCAAATAGATGGAAAACATCACCATTTTACGGTATTTTGGCCATTTTCGAGCCCTAGTTATCTTGCGGAGTTATGCTCGGTATGTGTTTGAATGTTGTGATGCAGGATCTAGTTATGAGCCCGGAAGACAAGGCATGAGACTTAGAGGGCATTACCGAAGCCCGGGGATGGAAACGGATCAAATATAGTGGGTGTTTACGCCTTACATTCACTTTATCTGCCATTTGAGCTATGTTGGATCCATTTTCTGGACTTCTAGTCTTCATGAAAGTTGTAGCTAATAGAATAAGCTTTCTAACGCACTCAAATCGGAACTTTTCATGCGAAGATATTACCAAATTACTGAAGGCCATCAGTGCTGATATCCAGTGCGCACGCACTGGACGAACATAAAGTTTAATTTTTGATACAGAGCCTCCAGTGCGCTCGCACCAAGTTTTTTCTGCATATTTCTAGACCCTATAAATAGTTTCTGCTACGTTTTTTATGAGAAGGACGAATACTTTGTAAATACTAAGAGCCCTAGATCAATTTTAATCCCTTTTAGATCTTTAGATTCACTTCTACTTCAAGTTTACTTTGTTTAAAGTTAATCTTGCTTAGTTTCTAGTTGAAGAATCTTGGATTTTGGAGGATTTTGGTTCATCTTCTTCCCGAAAGTGACAATGGGTGTTGATGGAGCATGATCTAAACCCGAATTTCTACATTTTCGGTAATCAATTTCGTTTCTTCTCTAGTTTATGGCTTTAATTTCATGTTTGATTCTTGCTTTTGTAGTTGTAATGAGTAGCTAAACTATACCATAGCTAAACCATTTGAATGTTGAAGAAATCACCCTCTAGTTGATTAATTGGGATTGGGTAGTGTTTAATTGTTGTTATATCGATGAATTCATGTCTTAAAACTTGTTCTTAATGCGTGAATTAGCTTGATCACCTAGTTCATGAATACACACCACTTTTATAAATGTATGTTGCGAAGGGGTGTGGGAAAAGGGATTTTAAGATCGTTATTTATAATTGAATGAGTTGTTTAGATCGATTGGGTAACGAGGTTTGTCGGTGTAAATCGAGCGGCTCTAGAGCGTTTATCTTGTTCCGGTCAGTTAAATCCTTAAAGGCGGACTGTTGAACCGGGCAAAGGTTACTAGGTTGTTGCATGACGTCTAGTACTATCTTAGGAGTTTGCACCCATGAACGAGTCGATATATGCATTAGGATGGTTGGTTGGTAGTTTCCATTCCCAAATAATTGATTAGAGGGGCGAAAGTATTCAATTGGATCATGATTTGACTATGCCTCTTTCTCTTTTATTCTCTCGTTTAAATATCGTTTTAGCATAATCAGACCTCAAACGCCTTTGATTAACCTGAACTAAGTATGAAAACGACTTTGGTACTCGATTGATTCCTCTTGGGATATGACCTTGCTCGCCTCTATAGTGCTTTCGACCCGGTACTCTGCCGGTTAAGGTTGGACGTCACTATTTCGGTCATCAAGAAGCCAAGACACTTCTAATGATCCTTAACCAAAGACTACAATGAAACACTTTAAGCTATGCTCATACACTTAAACTACACTTAATAAAAGTTGTAAAAACTCTAAGAGAAAACTCTCAATATGATTATAATTCAAGGTGAGAAATACATTGGTGTGCCCCTCCTTTTATAGGCTAAGGAAGTTGGCATTTTATTTTCTAGAAAATAAAAATAAATTAATAAAAGGAGAAATAACAATGAACCTAGTATCCTTCCATGTCTAAGTGAAAAAGAAAAAAAGAAATATTTCCTAAAAAAAAAGAAATCTTCAAATCAATAATTAGTAAATAATCCTCCAATCAGATTGATTTATTATTTACCAAAATAAGATGAAGATTTGATGAAATCAATCATCATAAGACTTCTAATTTCGTGCTATATGGCCTTGGGACATCAATATTAATAATAAGAATCCAAAAAATAGAAAATAGCAAAAAAATCATCTTCTCTTCTCTTGAATTCTTGACTCATGCTCTTCGGCCCAAATGTGTTAAAATAATCGAAGTAAGAAATCATTCTCTTCATTTGGACATGTACTTCATCACATTGGGCTTCTCTTAGATGATAATAGTCAACGGGATGACAAGTGGATCGATGAAAATGTGCAAGTCCGCCAGAATATGCAACAACTTGTATTCTCCAATGAAGAGACCCTTGATAATTATGAGTAACCTTAAAATTATCAAAATAAATGATAAATTAAAGTTCCATAAGTTTTCCACATTGAAGTGAATGCAGATCTCATGCAAATCACTTGATATAAGTCTTAGACGGTTAACGATCATCAATGTGAAATCGTGGACCATAAGAGTTGTGTAGAAAATGATGATGGCTTGATGGTCCTCCATCACATTCTTACACGACCAATAAGTTCAGTATAGCTAGTCAGACCAAATATGAAAAATGATTCTTCAAGTAAATGATGAGGCCGTATTTTATAGTGTTTCATGTGCTTATTTTACATCTATGTTATCGGGAGATTCTCTGTTTTGGGTATTTTTGGATGATTTTCAGGTTTCGAAAGCTCGAGAGTGATTCTGGAAGATTTTGGGACTTATAGAGAGATTTCAAGACGTTTTGTGGAAGCCAAGAGAAAGCGGCTTTTAATGAATTTAGATTTTCACTTTTCTCCAGTGTCGAGATCCCGACTAATAAAGTGAAGACAAAGTCTGTTAAAGCCAATCGTGGATTTTCGCTCTTTAATCACGTTGAGTTTTTATTATTATAAAAGAACACTTATTATTATTATTAGTAGTAGTGGTAGTAGTAGTATTACATACAAGATATTCTATTAATGAAATAATTGGGCTGGGCCCCATGTAGCATACGTGAGCAGGTAGTACATAGAATAGATATATATTATTAGTTAGGTTTTTGGAAAAAAGCGAGAAGGGAGGAGGTTTTTTTGGTCTGAAACCAGATATTTTATTAATAATCAAACTGTACAAACTTTACAATCAAATGAGAGGGAATTTACACTAACTAGAAGAACGAAACTTGAAAATCAAGGCCAGGCTAATCTAAGTTCACGGGCTCGGCGAACAGCTTCAGATATAAAGATCAACTTCGGCGGGCGTGGAAGGTCCGAGTGGTGGCTTTCTTTATTCCTCCAATACCAAAGACTCATCACGATTTCCCGGAACAAGAATCTCCAAAACGCAGTGTTATCGTGTTTATACATATTTATTTTCAAACAATTCTCCAACCAGGAGGGTGTGTCGAATGGACAGACAAAGTGGTCCCAATGTTGCCGGTGAATAACATGTTTCCACATGTCGTGGGTCCAGGGACAATCTCTCAAAGCATGCAACGTGGTTTCCTGAGAGTTTCCACAAATGGGGCAAGCACCATCATCATTGATAGACCTCGAAGCCAAAAGACCCGCAGTTGGAAGGGCATCACGGTGGATCTGCCAAAGAAGAAAATTGCCACGAAGAGGCCCCTTAATGGACAAGATAATACGCCATACATTGTCCCCCGGGACTTCCTCATATTGGTGGATTTCGCGGTAGGCCGAGCTGACTGAGAATTTGCCCGAGGTGTTTAATTTCCAAGTAACATGTCCATCGTCATCGATGCTAAATGCGTTTCGCAGAGAATCAGCTGCCGAGCAAATATGATGCCAAATAAAGCTACAATTCGGCTTTGGTGTATCAAAGGGAGAACCATATTTACGTTTGAGCAATTTCACCCACAACTTTTCTGGTTCCGTCAAGAGCTGCCATGAAAGGGAGGAGGTTTTGCTTTGAAAAGAATAGAGTTCAGGAACCCGACGGGAAACAATAAAAAAAGAAAGCTGCGCATACCTGTGAGGTCGCCGGCAACTTTTTCTTATATGATTTTTTTCATTGCTAAGGTACAAACTTTTCTTTATTTTATTTTATTTATATGAGTTAGCTTTTCTCTTCCGGTTAATTGATTGTTGAACGTTCAATTTTGTATGGTTGTGAGATCTAATCGTGTTTCTCCTCGTTTGATTATTAGTAATTGTCTGTTTTCTGATTTCACGGATATAATATTAGAATTATTCGTTTAGTAATTGGTGCGCGATGATTAAGCGATTATTTTGATCTAGTACCAAAATCCATTTTAGGCGGTTGACGATACATGGCTTCACCCCTCCACGTGTCTTCTAACAGTTGGTCCCCGCAATACGAATAAGTATCAAAGCACGCATGTCGATTCCCAGACTCGGGGCTACGATGATCGACTTTTAAGCAGTGTAGGACGAGGGTCCCGGACTCGACCACCGTAAGTCGGTTAAGTCGGCGTAGAGGACAGAGTCCGCACCAGCTACGAAGGCCCATTATCAGCATGATAACTTGGGCAAGGGGCAAGGCCCATGAAGGTTAAATATGACAATAGCTTAGACCGACCTAATATTAGGGTTAGGGCATGCATCATCATTATAAATACCATGTTTCAGGAACTACGAAAGGCTTGATTCCTGGACCAGTACATGATACGTAGGCAATCTAAGACAAGTTCTTAGACTCAGCCGTAAACCTTAAAATCTACAAACACGTTCTTAAGGCATTAGGGTTTTGAGTACTCATCATTAGATTCATTCAGGCCCGGATTAATTAGGTGACATAATTTGTCATCATCAGCGGTCGCCATAAAAGTTCGGATTTCTAGTGGTAAACAACACATTGTCTACCGGTTCATAGCCAGTAGGATTCCCTGTTGTGAAAATAGATAATGCTATGGTTAAAATTAAGCCGGTTGGATTAATACCGAGTAATTGGGTCTCTCTAATCTTTAAAGCTGTTATGACACCAAACTCCGGGTGGTCGTTGCGGGGTGTGCCATAATTAGGGTGTAAATTAGTGGCGGTTGTCCTAATTTAATATTTTAGAAGAGAATGGTTGATTCACGGTTGTGGTCAACTATAACCAATTTATTAATAATTTAACGAGTCATCCTTAAATCGATGATCAATCGTAGGAATTGAGGGGAAACAATTAATTAGATGGAGTTTTGCTTGATTTTCTTGATATATTCTAGTTTGTTTTTTTTTTTACTCTTAGGAAGTAGTTATAAAAACCAAAATATTTTTTTTTTGTTTTACAAATTTTAGAAGAAATAAGTTCACCGTTCCCTATGGGTTCGACCCCTACTTCTACTATAGTAGCTATAGAGGTTGTATGTGATTTATCTTTGGTGGTTTGACGACCCACCAATAAACTCAGAATAAATGAAGACGGGTTATATTGGCACTACCATTCTACTATTGACACCATTTTTTTTTGTTAATTTTCATTTAATTTTACACACCACCAAATAACTTTTTTGGAACCACGTTACGCACGTCAGAGCTACTGATGATTTATAGGGTGCCGAGAGTAATCATCGCGCCGTGACTATTTTCGTGTTACAGATATTTGTTCGGCTAATTTTTTTGTTGTATTTTATAGTTATACTTGACTCATCTTTCATCGTACACTACACAGCACACGTGATCCGTTGGTCTTTCCTTCTTTTTTATTTTCCTTTTCAGCACAAACTTCTAATGGCACTCGGTTGATTTTATAAATAAAAAAACGGACAAACCGCAAAGGTTTGATTTAAAAAAAAACCGAGAGTAATCGTAGCGCCGTGACAAGTGAAGCTAAGTCAACCACCCCTGGCTTAAAACGAAAAACCTTCCTCGGTGTGTGAGTGATAAAGTAAAGAAAGACTCTGGAAATAGGGCGCAACCATGCAAAATGATAACCTCGAATGTATCTCCCAAGGTACCTGTGCAATCACAACAAAAAAGACAAAGAATCCACTACGACGAAAGGCCAAAACCTTAAGTGTAGGTAAGCACAAGTATGGAGATGTATAAAGCATATAAAATATGGATTATCACAAAGCATGAAATGGAATTCGAGATGCGCGGTCAAATTTTCATCACACTTCTAAAAAAACCTATAAACCTAAGAAAAAAATGGGTTGCCTCCCATGAGCGCTTTTGTTTATTGTCGTCGGCTCGACTTACTAAGAAATTAGAAGAGAAACATAGAAATACGAGTGAAAGAAAGACAAACTAACTAAAACATTCTAAGTTTAAAGTCCTCAGTTCGACTTTCTACCCCCAATTATGCTAAGGATAATTATACCAAAGAAGAGCAAACCATTGCGTCTCCCTACAAAAATCATAGGAATTGAGCACCCCCTCAAAATGGCACAAGAAAGACAAGGGGCTCAATCCCCACCACCAAGATTGGCTCAAGAAATTCATTGTGCAACACAATGAAATCACATTCCCCGAAACAGAGCATATGACAATAAAGAGTGATTCACGCACCACATAGTAACAAGTTGGCTCACAAAAGACATCCAAAGACTTAAAAGGACTCACCTCTACATATGTCTCAATCGGGCCCACTGAAGAAGGAATTGTGATAATTCAATGGAGGCGGTATTCATACCTTCTTCAGGGCATTCCTCGTGAATGATTGCCTCAGGGAGAGATGGTGGAATCCTTCAATTCTTTTAGATCGTGGGAATCCTTCAATTCTCTTTAGATCCTGACTAAGTTGCTCCAACAAAATCTCATTTGTGCTCTTCAACGGTAGAGTAACCTGTGGCGGCTGAAAGTATTGCATCTAAGCGTCGGGGTGTTGAAACTAAGAACCTAGAGAACTCTCCCACTCATTGTTGTATGGTGATGTGTATGGGTTGAACTGATAATATGGTTGTGTTCCAAAACCCATATCACCAAAATTAAATCCTACAAATGAGTAGGGGAAGTAGCCTCCTTGGCCATAAGGATCCATACTCTACAAATTCAAGGAGAAAAACAAGAACACAATCAAGGTATCAAGCCACTACCACTACCAAAGTAGGTGGTGTGACCCTTCAACAGAACATCAAAATAAAATTAAAAAAAAGGCCTAATCCTAAATACTCAAATGACTTTCTGATATCGACCGATTTCCCGGCAATGGCGCCAGAAAACTTGATGGCCAAATTATAGCAAACCAACTCTAACCGGAAGAGTACCGGGTCGGTTGTACTACAACAGCGAGCAAGGTCGTATCCCACAAGGAATCAGTAAAGTACCACAATCACTTTTGTATCTAGTTTAGCCTCACGGTAAGGGTGAAAATAATAATTATAACTAGAAAAAGAAATAAAAATTATACCTTTAAAATATATGATGAAATGAATAGCTAAACTATGATCAAGAACACTACTCTTAACACCTTTACCAAATCACTAAGGATGAGCCTTAACCTACCAACCAACCAATAGCCTCTCATGAATGTGTTGTGAGTGCAATCTCTTAAACTAGTCCCTAGGCGCTAATACCACAACTTAGTCACCCTATATTCGGTTCAACAGTCCCCTCTATGGGATTTAATTGACCTAATATGAAAAAAAAATTGTGAGACGCTCCGCATCCACCGAGTTCACAGCTTAGCTAGAAAAACCTTACTAAGGAACATGATGCAAAAAGTCGACTAGTTCGTGCATGACATTCCTAAAACTCTAGTTCGCACACACTCTCGCAAAATACATTTATAAAGTTCGTGTGTGTGATCAATTAATGGTTAGCTATTGCACTAAAACCATTTAGTTCAAACTCTAGGACACAACAATTCAAAAAATTTAATTTTTAAGCCCTAGTCATCCCTAGATCATCGTTAAAGTATTAATTTCGTAGTTCCATAACATAATTTAGCTATTACAAATTTAGCTATGCATAATAATAATAATAATAATAATATCGCCGAAATTAATCAAGAAATACATAATATGCATCAGAAAAAGATGAAGAAAATTACCAATAAAAAATGTGTGGCCCCTTTTGCCCAATTGGATACTCTGCAGCTTTCTTTCTTTCTCAATTTTTTCTTTTTTCCAAATATTTGAAGGAAGCAAACGGACGTAGACGTGACCGGTTCCGGGCCGGTTCCGGGTCCATGGCACGACCCTCCGGTTCCGGGTCCAAAATGGAACCGGAACCGCCGGTTCCAATTTCTAGCCGGTTCCGCTGGTTCCCGGGAACCGGCGGGTATGGCGGTTCCTCGGTCCGGGTCCGGGTCTCGGCGGTTCCCGGGACAGACGGTTCAGATCACGGTTCCGATTACGGTTCCGATCACGGTTCCAATCACGGTTCCAATCCCGGTTCCAAAAAAATCTATTTTTATTTACAAAATTTGTATAACTTATGTTAAAATTATTAATAAATTCTAATTGGTTATTAAACTATATATAATATTTAATTTCATAAATATGTTTAAAAAAAAACACACGGCTTGTATAATATTTATTTTCAACAAATCTATATATAATATTTACTTTCATAACTTATATTCTAGATAATATGTAAGTAATATGATACGGACAACTTTTCTGGACCCAATGAACTTATTTTATACGAATAAAAGAGTAGGGTGTAGTTTATTAATATTTTGTAACATTTAAAAAAAATTTGTCATTCAAGTTTTACGTGTTTTATATAATTTATTTTATAATTTCATAAATCTAAACACTAGTATGTTGTGTATTGAATAAGTGTTAAAAAAAAAATTATTGGTTGCTAAACACTAGCATGTGCTCTTCCTTGTCATAATAATTTAAATAGTAGTAGTATTTGATTAGTCAAAGTGTCACAATATATTTCGACCAAAAAGTAATAGTAAAAAACAATATATTAGTATGTTGTGACACTAGTGTCACAATATATTTTTAATCAAAGATAGACTTTCCAACATTTTATGTTATATTTTATACATTAAATAACAACACTATTTATAAATAAAAGAATTGCTAAGAAAATAAATGACGGTTACATTGATAAAAAAAATAAATTATTCAAAATTTTTGAAATAATATACGTTGGATTCAAGGTGGTCTAACTTGGAGGAAAAAAAAGAAAAAAAAACCGCCGGTTCGGGTCCTCCGGGCCGGTTCCGGGCCAGGCCGGGTCCGGTGGAACCTAGAACCGGGTTAGGTTCCACCGGAACCGGCCCGGCAGTTCTATGTTTTTTTTTCCTACTAGTTGGACCACCTTGAATCCAACGTATATTATTTGAAAATTTTTGAATAATTTATTTTTTATCAATGTAACCGTCATTTATTTTCTTAGCAATTCTTTTATTTATAAATAGTGTTGTTATTTAATGTATAAAATATAACATAAAATGTTGGAAAGTCTATCTTTGATTAAAAATATATTGTGACACTAGTGTCACAACATACTAATATATTGTTTTTTACTATTACTTTTTGGTCGAAATATATTGTGACACTTTGACTAATCAAATACTACTACTATTTAAATTATTATGACAAGGAAGAGCACCTGCTAGTGTTTAGCAACCAATAATTTTTTTAGGTTTTTGCCGAGAAGGACGTATTTATTCAATTATCCGGCTCCAAGGACACTAGTTATTAATTAGGACAAATCACATGGAAACTTACCAATATACCCTTTTTTAATATATGAGCTTTTTTGGAAAGAAAAAAAAAGCAACGGAAGTATTGCTGGAGAAAAGCAATCGGAGAAGAAGGGTTGTCCGGAAAAAGCAACGGAAGTAATCGGAAAAGCAACGGAAAACCAAAAGCAATCGGAAAAGCAAAAGCAAAAAAAACGATAGCAATCGGAAAAGCAATCGGAAAAGCATCGGAAAAACAAAAGCAATCGGAAAAGCAACGGAAGTATTGCCGGAAAAAAAACAAAACAAAAGCAACGGAAGTTTTTTTGAAAAAAAAAACGATGGAGAAGGGAGGCTGCCAGAAAAAAAAAAAGATGAGGGAGGGGAGGAAAAAAAATGCTGTCAAAGAAGAGGAAAGGAGATGATTTGGGGCAGTCGGAGAAGATTGAGTTGCCGGAGCGCAGGTACAGGGAAGGGATTGGTTACAGAAGTGTACAGGCCGGTCGGAGGAGACAAGGCTGCCGGAGGAGGAAACCTTGTTTTTACGTAGGAACGGGCCGTTACTATATTTTTACGGGCCGTTACTATATTTTTACGGGACTGTTACGACTTGTTTATTGGCCGTTACTATATTTTACGGGCTGTTATTACTTGTTTTAAGACTGTTACTACATGTTTTTAGGCTGTTACTTCTTTTTCATTGGGTGTTACGATTTTTTTCGAGGCTGTTACTACTTGTTCTTAGACTGTTACTATTTTTCATTGGATGTTACGATATTTTATGGGTTGTTACTACTTATTCCTTGGCTGTTACTATTAAAATTATAAAGGGGCATTTTTGTCACTATATTAGCAATTTGTCCTTACTAATCTATGATTTTAAAATTTGTCCTTCTGGACCTATTTATCATTTTTTTTGTCCCTCTAGCCCCTTCCCCCTAATTTTTTTTTATAACACTTATTCAATACACAACATACTAGTGTTTAGATTTATGAAATTATAAAATAAATTATATAAAACACGTAAAACTTGAATGACAAATTTTTTTTAAATGTTACAAAATATTAATAAACTACACCCTACTCTTTTATTCGTATAAAATAAGTTCATTGGGTCCAGAAAAGTTTTCCGTATCATATTACTTACATATTATCTATAATATAAGTTATGAAATTAAATATTATATATAGATTGGTTGAAAATAAATATTATACTAGCCGTGTGTTTTTTTTAAACATATTTATGAAATTAAATATTATATATAGTTTAATAACCAATTATAATTTATTAATAATTTTAACGTAAGTTATACAAATTTTGTAAAAAAAATAGATTTTTTGGGAACCGTAATCGGAACCGTGATCTGAACCGTCTCGACCGGGGAACCGCCGAGACCCGGACCCGGCCCGGGGAACCGCCATACCCGCCGGTTCTGAACCGGGAACCGGCTAGAATTGGAACCGGCGGTTCGGTTCCATTTTGGACCCGGAACCGGAGGGTCGTGCCATGGACCCGAACCGGCCCGGAACCGGTCACGTCTAGCCTGGACCTCAATTCCATTAAACACAAAAGTCGGGATCTCGACAAATCTGGATAATAATCTTTTTTTTTTCTCGAACGCTGAATTTGAGTCACGTGCCATTTTTTCATACGAACTCCGTTTTGGACGATTTTCGTACCGTTGTGATCCTCGTCATGCCTTCTATCACGCCATACATGTAACAAAAATAAACCTTATACCCAAGCGTGACAAATACTAATAAAACACACACAAATCACCAAAAAAATATGAAGATTTTCGACGTAAATGCTTTTCGTCTCGTGATTCGAATCGTGGTGAAACGTGCCTATAAAAAATACATAACTACCGCAAAATTACATCGAATATGCTACAAATAGGGGGTGAAATGCACACGAAATTATAGTAAAGTTGACTCTCATCAATAATATGTCAAACATTGATTAAAATATGATTTTTTTTTTAAAATATGATATTTTAAAAAATGTTATTTGTCATTATTTAATACACTAAAATGGAATTAATTAATTTACTAAAATTGTAAATACCAACCAGTATTCACAAATTTTACTATGGTCCTGGACCAAATCCTACTCGGTGGCCCAAGCCAATAGAATTTAAGGGATTTTTTGTGGTCCCTTATGTTTAAAAATCAATCACCATTGATGTATTCTCAAATTGATGACATGGTGGTCCAATTACTTGGTTCAGGACCACCATAAAACCACTGACCATTATTTATTATAATTACACGTATGACAACCTCTGAAAATTAAAATAAATTATTTTTTTGATATTTGGTAATATATATTAATTTAGTTGAATTCCTAAGAAAAAAAATATGGATTTTTGTCTAGAAGGACAAAATTATCAAAAAAATCGGGATTGAAAGAAACTGTAATTTAATAAGGACAAAAGTAACAATTATGAAGTAACAAATATGAAGTAACAAATGTGGAATAGAGTAAATATGAAGTAACAATTGTGAAACACAAAGTAACATTAACACGTGAAATAACAATTTTAAAATAACAATTGTGATTTTTGTACTTTATAATCATGAAAATGTTACTTTTGTCTTTCCAGACCCATTTATTAATTTTTTTTGTTCTTGTGGCCCCTTCCCCCAAAAAAATATGTATATAATGACCCGTGATCTGAACCGGGCAATTATTCATCCGATCCGTATCTGAACCGTAACCTGTTTTAACTTGGACCGGCTTGGCAACCCTTTTAACTTGGCGGGTTAAGCGAACCGTCCAACCCGCCAGAATTTTGAATCGGCCCGGACCGCCCATTCTTTGAACCGGATCTGTCGGTTTAACCGGACCCGCCCTTATCTACGTATTATACGATTGCTCTCACTATCATGTTACTATTAGCCTACTACCACTCCTTCCCATTTTCCCATTATTGAAGGACAAACGCGAGACTTTTCTCGGCTAGTCAACTTCGAGGAAGGCAGCTAGGAACCACCCAAAATTCTTGTCCATAAATAACACCGAACCACCATTTGCAATAGTGTCCTCCGACCATTGTTTGTAGTAAATACAGAGAGAGTTTAATCAATCGAGAGAGAAAAAAAAAAAAAAAAAGATGTCAGATGCAACAGGAGTAGTGTTAAACTTCTTGTTGGATTCCACAAAGGAATACATCCAATACAACGTTAATTTACTCGATGGGTTAAATGACAACATCCGGCAACTGATGCAAGACATCGGAGAGATGAAAAGTTTTGTCAAAGAGTGCACGGAGAAGTACGACGACGATGAGTATTTGGAGAAGTTGGCCGACGTTGTTCAGGACGTGGTTTTCCAAGCTGAGGACACCATTGAGAAATACATCGTTTACTCTTCGAGGCAGAAACATAGGCGAACACTCGACAAGACTTTTCATATTGCGGAATAGTGGAATACTGGAATGAGCTTCGAGCAGTCGGAAAGGAATGCCAGCAAGTGAGTGAGAAGATGAAAGAAGTCTACATGAACAACATGCCCATCGCCATTAAACAGATTGGAAACGCCTCTGGTGGAAATGTGAAGAAGAGAAGAGTACGCTTCTTCTTCTTTCTCTTTATTTTTGTTATTACTGTTAATAGACGACGACACCTGTGTTTTGAAAATGGGAAAAAAAGTGGACTAAAAAGCTATGGGGGAGCCTCGTTAACAAATAACCCTAATTTGATCATCAAATAAATTTGCACCTGGCTTAGTCATGACCAAAAGAAAAAATCAAACAAGTTAAAGTCCAAAATGCAGAAAGAAAAAAAAAATTCAAATTAGAGTAACGCAGAACGAGGAATTATATTTCCTAACATCAGACATGGATACTGATTGTCAGTGTAATTGTGCATGACATATATATGTGGTATTTTAGGATGGCCTCTTTGAATATAAAGGATCAGGTGAACATTATTACTTGGGTAGTGCCCGTACATAGATGAAAATTGCGGTTTAAGGCCTAAAGTTTGAAGAAGAACATTAAACTAAAATTGAATCAAACAGAACTGAATTTGAGACAAAAGAACATAATTCATTTCAGAGAATTTGTAGATATTTTCTGGAATATACAACTTGATTCTTTTCTAGATATTTTTGGTATCTATCTATTTATACCCTTTGACTTATTACATATAAGAAAGACCTATAATATGATTGGATAGAGTGATGTCATTCCCACCAATCACAACACTCCAAAGTGCCAGCTCATTCCTCTCTATGTCCATTCTCTACATCCCCCCTCAAACCTGACCTTGCATAAATGTTTTAATGCTGTCTAATGCTTTGGTGAACATATCAGCTAGCTGCAACTCTGACCTTATAGGCAATGGCTTGATGATCCCTTTTAAGAACTTTTCCCTCACAATGTGACAATCTATCTCTATGTGTTTTGTTCTTTCATGAAACACATGGTTTTCTGCTATATACACAGCACTGTTGTTGTCACAAAACAATGGTACAGCTTTGTCATGTTGAACCTGCAAATCACTTAGAAAATATAGAATCCATTGCACCTCACAAGTTGTTGCAGCCATTGATCTGTATTCTGCCTCTGAACTGCTTTTAGACACAGTAGTCTGTTTTTTTGATTTCCAGGATATTAGGGACTGCCCAAGAAAGATACAGAATCCAGTCACAGACCTTCTTGTCTCTTCACACCCTGCCCAATCAGAATCAGAAAAAGCTTTCAAGGTTAACTCATTGCTGGCAGGAAACTTGATGCCTTGTCCTGGACTTCCCTTTACATATCTAAGTAGTCTTTGTGCAGCTTTCATATGATTGACAGTTGGTGCATCCAGAAATTGGCTAAGTTGCTGAGCTGCAAAAGAGATATCTGGTCTTGTTATTGTTAAGTACAACAATTTTCCAACAAGGATTCTGTACAAAGTGTTGCTTGGAAGTAATTCGAGTCTTGATGTGTTAGTTTTTGAGAGCAATCCATGGGACTAGTGGCTGGTTTGGATCCCAAAAGACCTTGTTGTTCTAATAGTTCTAGAGCATACTTCCTTTGATTCAGAATGAGCCCCTCCTTGGACCTGGCCACTTCAATACCCAAGAAATATTTGAGAGGTCCAAGATCTTTGATCTGAAAGTGTTATCCAGAAACCTTTTGATGGAAGTAACCTCATTTCTGTCATTACCAGCTATGACAACATCATCAACATACACCAGCAAGGCAGTGAAAGAAGTGGGTGAATGCTTGATGAAGAGGCTGTGATCATGAGGAGACTGTATGTATCCTTGATGAATAAGGGCAGCAGTGAGCTTGATATTCCACTGCCTACTTGCCTGCTTCAAGCCATAAAGGGACTTTTGGAGCTTGCAGACTTTAGAAGTAGGAAAACCAGGGGGTGCCACCATATACACTTCTTCATTGAGATCTCCATGAAGAAATGCATTATTTATGTCTAATTGTTCCAAAATCCAATTTCTAGAAACTGCCACTGCAAGGAGAAGTCTAATGGTGGTCATTTTGTCAACAGGACTGAATGTGTCTTGATAGTCTATCCCCAACTGTTGAGTGTACCCTTTTGCCACTAACCGTGCCTTATTTCCACTGACCCATTTGGCTTATGTTTCACCCTAAAAACCCATTTGCAACCAATAGGGATCTTATTTGGAGGTAGATCAACCAAGATCCAAGTATTATTTCTTTGGAGAGCATCAATTTCTGCCTGCATAGCAGCTTGCCATTCTGGTATCTGCACAGCCTCAGAATAAGACTTAGGTTCTGCAATGACAGTCATGTTTAATACATAAGATTTGTATTTAGGTGTCACAAGATCATATGATATAACTTCATGAAGAGGGTAAATGGTAGAACAATGATGGAGATGAGATGAAGAAAGTAAGCTGGTGTGATACTGTTGTAACCACTAAGGGGGATTCCTGGTCCTGCAGGAGTGTCTAGTAGGCACAAGATGAGGAACAGGATGAGGATTGGGATCAGGAGAAGGTGTAGTAGTGGACACAGGGGAGGGTGCAGATGGTGAGGCAGATGTAGAAGGAGATTGAGATAGAAGAGGTGTAGATGGTGAAGATTCAGCTGTAGATTGGGAATTTATAGTGCTGGTATTTTGTGTAGGCATGTCAGAATCTAAGTGGTGATTTGTATATGAAGGAAAAACAAAAGGTAATGGTGTGAGATTTGAAGTTGAGGTGGCAAAAGGGAAAATGTCTTCATGGAAGACCACATCCCTTGACAGGAAGATATCTTTAGTGTGTAGATCAAGAAGGATGCTAGCTTTTGAAGTGGAAGAGTCCCCAAGATACAACAGGCCTTTGCCCTGGGATCAAACTTAGACTTTGTGGGATCAGTAATAGTGGCATATGCTAGACATCCAAAAACTTTCAGGTTGTTATAAGAGGGTAGTTTATGTGGGAGCTTTTGATATGGAGAGTGATGATCAAGAAGAGGTGTAGGCAATTGATTTATGAGAAAAACAGCATGCTTAATGCAAAAACCCCAATATTCTAGAGGAAGATTAGAATGCAGTCTTAGACTTCGAGCAACAACCAGAATATGTTGATGCTTACGTTCTACAATCCCATTTTGTTGTGGGGTGTGTCTAACACTTTGTTGATGGATAATGCCTTTTTTCTGAATAAAAATCAGTGAGGTCAAACTCTTTGCCATTATCAGTTCGAAAGCATTTGATTTTGAGGTTAAACTGAGTAAGTATCATTTCATAGAAGCTTTTGATTAAATGTTTAACTTCAGATTTGAACTGCATTAAGAAAATCCAACAGTATCCAGAATGATCATCCACAATAGTAAGAAAGTATCTTTGATTTTGAACAGTAGGTTGTTTATAAGGCCCCCATATGTCAAGATGCACAATATCAAAACAGGAAACAGAAGAACTGCTACTTAAGGGAAATGGGAGTCTATGTTGTTTAGCTAAGGGGCATATGGGGCAGTGAACATCCAAGGGAGCACAAACAGCAGTATTATTATCTCTAACTAATTGAAGCCTTTTATTTGAGGGGTGGCCTAATCTACAATGCCAAAGCCAAGAAGGAGATGTGATATCAGCAAGTTGAGGATGAGTGGAAGACTGAATGGAAGAAGCCAGATGAAGACTTTGCTTGGATGGAGAACAGGAAGTGGAAAGCAGATGTCTATGAGCAGCAATTAAGTGATACAGGCCATGAGACTCCTTAGCTGTACCAATCACTTTCAAAGTCCTCATGTCCTGAATGAGACAAGAACATGAGTGGAAAGTCACACAATATTTAGGATCTCTCACCAGAGTGCTAAGAGATAACAGATTATAAGAAAAATGATGGAACACAAAGCACATTAAACAAAGTAAGATTAGAATTCAAGTGGACAGTACCAATGTGGGTGATAGGAACATCCTGACCATTAGGCAAATGGATACTTTTGCCTGAAACAGCTGTATAATGAGTGAAAATAGACAAGGAATAGGCCATATGATCAGTGGCACCTGAATCCAAAATCCAATCTATTAAACATGACTGAGAAACAGTACCTTTATCCTTCTGAGAGAAGTCAGCATTCAAAATGGCAGCTGAAACCTGGTGTGAGGAGTTACTGTTTCCATGCATTTGAGTATTTGATGGTCCTGCACCCTGCATTTGAAAAGACTGGAACAGTTTCATCATTTCTTTGCACTGTTCAGGAGTAAAAACAGAAGATCCTCCTTCAAAAGGATCTGTAGATTGAACAGCAACAGAAGCCTCTGGATCCTCATATTCATTTTGAACCAAGTTAGCCTGCCTCTTTGGCCTAAAGTTGGGTGGAAAACCGTGCTTTCTGTAGCACTTGTCTTCTGTGTGACCTTGCCTGTTGCAATAAGTGCACTGCATAAATTTCCTATTCCCATTATCCTGCATATAACCAGTAGGTGCAGCATTCTGAGTGATCATGGAACGCCTAGGTGGCTGTTGTTTCACATAGTTACCCTGGTAGGACTGTTGCATAGCCATGGGAGCAATAGTATGCTCATTTCCATGCTGAATCTGTCTCTCAAACTTAACAGCAATGGCAAACGCTTCATTTATGTCAGGAAGTGGTTGCATAAGGAAAACCTTAGATTTGACAGGCTCAAAAGCATCATTAAGACCTCTTATGAACCGAATCACATAGTCAGCTTCTATGTAATGACGGAAATCCTGATTATTGAGGCCACAAGGACACATAGGTATAGGTCTAATCATAGTGGATTCCTCCCAAAGGATCTTCAATTTTGTGTAGAATTCAGTAACAGTGTTAGTACCTTGTTTAAGAGCAAATATATCCTCTTGAATGTCTGCAACTCGAAATGAATCTCCAGTGGAGAAACGAACACGCAATTCATTCCAAACTTATCTGGCTGTGTTTGACCACATCACGCTTTGTGCAATTGGAGGAATCACGGAGTTTAGAATCCATGAGAGTACCATATTGTTGACCTGAGTCCAAATTCTCAGCAATCGATCATCATTCTCCGGCATTGGAACTGTTCCGTCCACCAGCCCAAGCTTGTTCTTCGACAACAATGCCATATGCATAGCTCTACTCCAGCCATGGTAATTCTTCTCACAAAGAGGTGGTTGAACCAAAACAATTGACGGATTTTCATTCGGATGCAAATACAAAGGATGAGACGGCGTGATATCATCGATTTGATTCTGACCTTGCCTTTGATTCATTTTTGAGCTGAATCAAGCTACGAGCACGAAGAAACAGATGGAAAAGCAACAAAAAAACAAAGATAAGCAACGGATTAATTCTCTGATACCATGAAGAAGAACATTAAACTAAAATTGAATCAAACAGAACTGAATTTGAGACAAAAGAACATAATTCATTTCAGAGAATTTGCAGATATTTTCTGGAATATACAACTTGATTCTTTTCTAGATATTTTTGGTATCTATCTATTTATACCCTTTGACTTATTACATATAAGAAAGACCTATAATATGATTGGATAGAGTGATGTCATTCCCACCAATCACAACACTCCAAAGTGCCAGCTCATTCCTCTCTATGTCCATTCTCTACAAAGTTAGTTTAAGGCCAGAGAGAGAAAGTGGGGAGAGTGAAAGTTTCAGCTGTATTTTTCTTTTCATTATTCCATTTAAAATGTCTAAAAGGTCCTATGTATTTGAACAGAGGCTGTAACCATTTATGGTTCTCCCCCGCCCAACGATTGTACTCATGTGCCACCACGTTACGTTATCCGTGCTGCAATAGACTTGACGTGTTATCGACTCTCAAAAGGTCAAATATGATCCGTGTAAAATGGATTTTTGGTTCAAGAATGCACTTTCAAAATGAGAATAAATGCTCCTGTAATAACAGGCAACTGTCACGAACGAATCTCATTGTTTACATTCGATTTTTTCTAAAGTCAAATCTTGTTGTTCCCCTTACTCTGTTAATATACAACAAGATGCCAAACCGAACATAGACATCACACATGCAAATCAAATGTGCTAAGATAAATAAATATACGAATTGAAAGGAAAACAGAATAGAAAACTTAGACCGAGGCGAGCGCAGCGCTCTATCCAAAAGACGATATTGCGCCGCTACGGTGCTTACGGTACCCGCAATCGTCTCCCAAGATACAACGGTCGTACCTTCGTTCAAAGCAGCACTACAATTGAAACGAAGCAGCGAACTTTCTTGTGTCTCGTATTCTCCTTCTACCGATATGTGAAATGAATGCAGTATTTTTTGTGAAAACTTTCGGGTGTTTTCAATCTCCAAGAATGTTTCATTGGAAAACGAAGCACCAATCTATACGGTGCTTTTAAGTTTTAACATTTTTAAAAGTAGCCTCTATTTTTCATGGCTATGATAAACATCCCTATGTTTGATTGATACGATAAACACTTTTATGTTTCATTGATACGAATAACACATCTATGTATGTTTTATTGTTGATCGATAAACACCTTGTTAGTTGTCCTAACAATGAAACATAATGGTGTTTATCGAATCTAGTCTGAAATGAGGTGCATGGTGCTTTTGAGAAGGGCCTTAATGATAATAATAATAATAGTATTTTCTTTTCCTTTAGATTCTTATCACTGGTGAGTCATAGTGCTGGATTTACCTGTTAGATCTTTGTCCAGTGAACTATAATAATTTATGGGATGGATGTAAAAATGAAGATCCATCAATTAACACCAATCTATATTGTTTGGTGTGAAAGACGTATATATATGCTATAATGCTGCTACTAAATTAGACTAGATGCATGACCATTTTTTTTTTTGCCTTCCTTCCTTTACATGGTGTTTAATTTGATGAAAGCATAAAGGAACTCAAGGCTTCTAAACACCCTCCTTTTAAGTTGCATTCGATGTACAAACAACTAATGCTAGCTAACATAACAGACCAGACATCCGACATCTTCATCCATGTGTACAAACAAGTGATCGATGCTAACATAACAGAAATCCTTCAGTTGCAAACTTCAGCCTTAATAATTAGCTAAAGCCATGACTTCAGCTTCAGCTCTGATCTTCATTAATTGCTTCGGATTCTGCTCTGATCTTCGTTGCCTCAGCTTCAGCTGTGTTCTTCAGCTTTGTTTGATGAAGCATCTGCTGCAACATTTGTTGAAAATCTAGGCGGGCCCAACAATGTATAAGAGGAGGGGCCTCAACCTCAAAACGTAGGCTATATATGAGGTGAGAGATGAAGGAAGTCCATCTCTGAATATGGTGGGTGAAACATAGCGAGTGCCCAAATCTCGGACAACTTGAACATGCGCCCCCCTCAAGTGTGGGCCTATAACAAAGAGCCAACACTTGAACATGCAATATAAACGAGTGACTATGATACCGTGTTGATTTTCTTGACTCCAACTTCAAGAATTCAGAAATCACCAATGAAGAGTTCAGGAACTCTAAAGAACAGAAAAGTCAAACTCAAATAAATGGAAGAGCTAAGATAGAACCTTTTTATTTTGTTTTTATCAATAGAAGAGAAAATGTACCAATTAATAAAATGAGCTTTGAAACTCGATTAATTAACTATACACAAATTGTCTGACTATATATACTGTAGCATTTACAAGGCTAATAAAACGGTTAAACTAACTTGTAACAATCCAAATACTTCTTAACTACCTTTATGTAGAAGGTGTTTGATGAAGTCCTAAAAGAACTTCTTCATTACATCTTTTCTTTGAGCTTCGAAGTAGTGTGTTTTAACTTGAGACTTAAACTTGCTGAATTGAGCTTTGCACTGCATTCATATGCTGCAACACTTTTGTCTAATTGAAATGAGATAAATAGAGGTGAAAGTGGGGATCAATTGAACTTGGCCTAGTGGTAAATGCCATTGCATTTCCTAGTGATAGATAAATTGAAATTGTATTTCATTGATTAGAATGAGGTTACAGTATAGTCATATATATATACACTTACGGAACATTCTGGAACTATACAATTAATACAAATAAATACAAATAATCCCAATACGCCCCCTCAAGCGGGACGAGGAGGACGAAGGCCCAGCTTGGACTTAAAGTGAGTAAATGGAAGCCGAGAAAGTGGCTTAGTGAGAGCATCGGCAAGCTGATCAGCACTGGACACATGTGACACACGAACAAGGCCACGCTGAACATGATCACGGATGAAGTGATAATCAATTACGACATGCTTCATACGGGAGTGAAAAACAGGATTAGCACATAATTGAGTGGCACCAACATTGTCACAGAAAATGACCGGAGTAGTATTAACGGAGAAACCAAGATCAGCAAGTAGAAAAGTGAGCCAAGCAATCTCAGCAGCAGTATCAGCAACAGAACGATATTTGGCTTCGGTAGAAGAACGCGCAACAGAAGTCTGTTTCTTAGAACTCCAGGAAATAAGATTTTTCCCTAGAAAAACCAAATAGGCAGAGGTCGACGAGTAATCGGCATCCTGGTTCCCACCCCAATCAGCATCAGAGAAGGCATGAAGCGCAAGTGGGGACGCAGAGAATAATTGTAGACCATCATGCAAGGTACCAGCTAAGTAACGGAGAATACGTTTAACCAGAGACCAGTGATAATCAGAAGGGGAGTGCATATACTGAGAAAGTTTGTTAACCGCGTAAGCAATATCGGGGCGAGTAAACAAAAGATACTGTAAAGCACCCAGAACCTGACGATACTGAGTAACATCCGAATGCGGGGGAGATGCCAAGTCACTGGATGTAAAGGCGTCAGGAGGAAGCGGAGTGGACACAGGTTTGGAGTCCTGCATGTTGACCCGAGAGAGAAGCACACACATATATTTGGTTTGAGTGAGCATGAGACCATGAGCATTAGGGGTGACTTCAACACCCAAAAAGTAAGATAAAGGCCCAAGATCCTTAATAGAGAACCGTTGTGCAAGAGCATCAACAACCTGCTGAACCTGAGACGAAGAGCTGCCAGTGATAATAATATCGTCAACATAAACAAGCAAGATAGTAATACTAGAGGAAGTCCTGGAAATAAACAGAGAAGAATCTGCAGCAGAATTGACAAAACCAATAGAGAGAACAAAAGTCCGGTGTTCATGATACCAAGCCCGGGGTGTCTGCTTAAGCCGATAAATAGCTTTACGAAGCTTGCAGACATGAGTGGGGCGATCCGAGTCCTTAAAACCCGGAGGCTGAGCCATATAAACATCCTCAGAGAGGGAACCCTGCAAGAAGGCATTATTGACATCCAGTTGACATAGAGACCAACCCAAAGAAACCGCAATGCTGAGAACCAGACGAACAGTAGTATGTTTTACCACAGGGCTAAATGTCTCGAAATAGTCAATACTGGGCCGCTGGGTAAAACCTTTCGCCACTAAACGAGCTTTATATCGATCTATAGAGCCATCTGGATGGCGTTTAATTCGGAATACCCACTTGCATCCAACAACATTGAGATCAGACTCAGGGGGAACAAGTGGCCAAGTGCCATTACGCACAAGCGCATCAAATTCCTCAAACATAGCAAGACGCCAATGAGAACTCTGTAAAGCTTGTTTGACTGTGGAGGGCTCAGTATCAGAATATTGAGAATCCATCTGGGCAGAAAGGTTAAGAAGTTGACGAGGTTTAAAGACGTTATTGCGAGACCGAGTAACCATGGGATGAGAGGGAGGGGGAGGCGGAGGTGGAGGGGATAAGGAAGGAGATGAAGGGGGAGAAGCTGAGGGTGAGAGGGAAGAAGAAGACGAGACCAAAGGTGATGGGGAAGAGGTAGCAGCCGAAGGGGAGGAGGGGCTCGAGGGAGCAGGAGGTTCGGGATGGGCTGAAGGTAATGGGACGATAGGGTCAAGATCGGAGTAAAGAGCCGGGGAGAGTAAGTGATCAAGGGAGAGAATGTTTGGATCAGGAGAGGTGGAGGCAAATGGGAACAAATCCTCAACAAAGCGAACATCACGAGAAACATACATACGGGCACCAATCATATCATAACACAGATAAGCACTTTGAGTGAGGGAGTAGCCAAGAAAAACGCATGGAAGGGAGGAGGACTCGAGCTTGTGGTGATTGTATGGTTTAATCCATGGGTAACAGAGACAACCGAAGACCCTGAGTTTCGCGTAATTAGGGGGGCTAGAGAAAAGTTTTTCGTGAGGTGATAACATATTCAGATTTTTGGTGGGCATACGATTGATGAGATAAACTGCAGCACCAACATCATAGGACCAATAGGTGATGGGCATGGAGGCTTGGGTAAGAAGAGCGAGAGCAGTTTCGACAATATGTAAGTGACGACGTTCGGATATACCATTATGCTGGGGAGTGTGGGGAGGGGAGGTGTAGTGAGCAATTCCATGAGATTCTAGGAAAGGGCGTAAGGCAATGAACTCAAGACCGTTGTCAGAATAAAGGGTTTTAATAGAAGCCGAAAGGAGCTTTTCAACGTACAATTTAAATTTCGTGAAAACAGAGGAAACATCAGATTTACGGGTTAAAGGATATATCCAGATAAAGCGTGTAAAGTGGTCCACAAAAATAACATAATACTTATAACCATCAACTGAGTAAATAGGAGCAGTCCAAACATCAGAAAAAACAATTTCTAGAGGACGTGAAGAATGCAAGGTAGATGCCGAAAAGGGAAGCCTGTGACTTTTATTACGCAAACATTCATCACAAAGGAAGGAAATAACAGACGATAAATCCAAACAATTATTTTTGACTAAAAACTGCATAATGGGGAAAGCTGGATGACCACAACGACGGTGCCAAGTGGAGGTGGAGGTTTTATTAGCTGAAAAGGTAAACAGAGGGTTTGAGGACCAGGAGTAGACTCCATCTTTAGCCTGACCCTAGTAGAGGCATTTTCCTGTCCAAGGCCGGCCCATGCTATAAGCGGCGGAAGCGGCGGCTTAAGGCCTAATTATTTCGGGGGCCCGAAGTTACATGTTCCGCAATTAAAAAAAAAACCGTATAGATCAAATCTAATCTAACATAATAGAATGTGTTAATAAAGGCCTAAAAAAAATTTATTTGGGCTAAAAAAATCTTTACTTTAGTTGATAAATGCCTAAAAAAATTACAATGTTAAATTTTAGACATACATCACATATGTATACTTTTTTTTTATTGGAGTAGACATCACATCACATATGTATATATTTTTGTTTATTGGAGTGATTTCGTCTCTAAATGTACTGCAAGAGCGATCTTGAATTAGTAATATGTAAGTATGTTTTGTGTATATGTATGAATTTCGTTTTTGTTTCTAAATATGCTAGAAAACAGATGTTGAATTTTTCTGCTTTGTAGTATGTTTTAAGGCCATCAATTAATTGAATTGTGTATCAACTTATGTTAAAAGCGCGATATTGAAGTAATATTTTGTAATTATGTTTTTTGGAAAAAAAAACTACTTCGAACTAAAAGGCCTAATTCGACGACATAGTCGAAGGCCTAGCATTTTCCAGGGCCGGCCCTGTTCCTGTCCTCAAATCTTTTACCAAAAAGGAGTCAGATAAAAATTCAATAGTGACAGAATTATCAGAACAAAATTTTGATACAGATAACAGGTTTCTGGAAAGCTGAGGAACATACAAAACATTCGATAAATGAAACGAAGAAATGGAAGCAGAACCAATGTGACTAATAGAAAGGGCACGACCATCACCAATAATAATATCATCCAAACCTGTGTAGAGATCATGCGAGGACAGAAGATTGAGATCATGTGTCATGTGATGCGAAGCTCCACTGTCGAGCAGCCACGAGGCAGAGAGAGACATGTCGATTTTTTTTTTTTTTTGGACTAAACAGTCAAACGGAAATTGGAAAGAAAAAGGAGTTTGCTTTGGGATGACGGAAATAGGGGTTTTGGCGGTGAAAACAAAAAAAGGCTACGGGGATCGAAATCGAAATCGAGAAAAGAGGACTTTGCTGGGACGGGAAGAAGAAAAGAGGGAGCAAATGGAGAGGAGAAGCGGAATAGCAGCCGGATTTGATGATGATGGGAGGAGGATTGCCGGAATTAATGGCGGCTGTAAAGCAATATGTGTAGTCGGAGAAGGAGGAGTTTGACGGAGGAGGTTCTTTGTACGGGAAGCGTACGGACTGAAATCGATCGGAAAAAGACGACAAACAAACGGGAATTGGAAAAGGAAAAGAGAAAACGGGATCGGAAGACGGAGTCTCAATGCTCGATACCATGATAGATAAATTGAAATTGTATTTCATTGATTAGAATGAGGTTACAGTATAGTCATATATATATACACACTTACGGAACATTCTGGAACTATACAATTAATACAAATAAATACAAATAATCCCAATACCTAGTATTGACCAGGGTTCAAATCCCCATTCCAACCCCCAAACCACCACCACCACCACCCCCAACCCCAACCCAAAAATAAAAGTTAACTAGTGGGGCCACCGTGCGATGCATGGTGTGCCCTCACTTTTTTTATGCATCGATTATAGTTTTTATGTCTGCAATAAATTTACTTTAGCAAAAATAAAGAAGATATCAACCTACTTCAATGCTTAGAAAAGCATTTAAACCATCCTCTAGAGGTGACAATATGCCTGCGTGTTGCAGCAAGAAAGGTTACATGTGGGGAAAAAATCCTGAAGATCAAAATGCACCTTCGTGCAAAAAAAGTCAAACCAGAGTTTCTGTGAACCAATAAAAACTACATAATAACAAAATTAAAATTTCCCAAACTCGAATAAATGAATTGTTAGTCGTAGAATATTATTCATGTCAGACTTAACCCTAACTAATACTAATAAAAAGAAATAAAAAAGAAAAGGTTCGGAAGATTTTCATTTTCTTATCTTTTATCGAAGTAAATTAACCGAAGGATAAGTAAGATAAATGGGAGTTGGATCTCGTTTTTTATTTTTATGTATCTTTTATGTATCATTGATGGAATGAACATTCTCATTCCTTGTCTAATTTTTACAATATTTTATTTTCTAGTAGTTTTTGTGGCACCGTACCAAATCATACGACATTGTTTTACTTAACCAAAAAATTCTGAAGATCGAAATGCACCTTCGTGCACAAAAAGTCAAACCAGAGTTTCAGTGTACCAATAGAAAACTACATAATAACACAATTAAAATTTCCGAAACTCGAATCAAAGAATTGAATGCTTCAAATAAAAACCCTAGTGATAAACACGTTGATGTGATAACACCGTACCAAATCATACGACTTCGTTTTACCTAACCAAAAAAAAAGGGGGAAAAGACAAAAATTTTGGTATAGCGACGACCAAAACGTCGCTAAAGCCGGACGACCAAAACGTCGCAAAAAGCGTACTACCAAAGATGTAACTTTAATATAGTACTAG
>CM044904.1:58415772-58434910 GCA_024500145.1 Gentiana dahurica var. dahurica | reverse complement strand
ATCGAGTTATTTCGTAACATTATCTTCCATGTTTTAGTGATTTTTATAGAAAATCACTCGCCAAAAGGATAAACTGAGCAAATGATGTTTAAAGATAATAAATTGCAAAAGTGGCTGATTTATGTGTTTTATCGTTGGTTTTATGTTTATTTGGATGTTGTTACACTTTGCAATATTTTGGATATCTTGTAGATGCATATCTTCGGTCTAAAAGAGGTGTTTAGAGGGTTAGAAGAAGATGCCACAAGTTTACGAGTTCAACGGAGCAAATTTTCCTAAATACTTAAATCGTTACATATTTTCGACGGAGATTTGACCCAGCTTAGAGGCATTTTCAGGGGAGGACTTCTTCATGAAAATTGTAGATCTTTGAAAGAGCTTTCCAACGCACTTTGAATTACGTCAATCGGGCTTCTACAACTCAAATGGTGGTCAAGTGGCTAATCAATTTGGGTAAGTGGAAAATCCCGAAATATACTCGTAATACGACGGGCTAATCAAAAACGCGTTTTCTGAAGAAGAGTCCTTAATGAAAGTTGTAGAGTTTTCCGAGAGATTTTTTTGGACATTCGGATCATAATTTTTGGAGGTCTACAACTCAAGATATGAATTTTAGAAGTTTTATTCCAATAAATATCTAATCGAACGGACGTCCAGGAGGTCACTGTAGCAGCCGACATACATAATTATTTCAGCCGCCTCTCAACTTTATTTAAGCAGCAGCAATACCCAACCCTAAGACAACCAATTCATTCACACAAAATTTAGAGGAGCAGCCGAGCTTTATCAAAAAAAGAAGATGATTTCTTCCCATCCAATGATCACGATTAACATCATGGTTGTTGGCTAAGCACATCGCGGTGGGACAACGGATGAAACCGATCAACATCAACACCAACTAGAGAGATTTTTGCTACATGTTTAGTGAGTAAAGTTATAATTTTTCATCAATTGGATATTGTTTTTTATCGTTTACGTTTTATTCGAATCGAGAGATCGATGAAACCATCTTTTATGCTTTGAATTTATATGAAAATATTGTTCAAGTTGTGACCTTTTCAATTGATGCGATTGATTATGTTTCAAGAGATTGATCATAGTTAGTTGAGTAAGAGTATTAGAAATAATCTCGTGATCGTGTTTTGCATGTCGTTTTGTTTTACTTGAAAAAGAAAACGAAACCCTAGAATTCGTTTAGAGAAATTTAATCGAATTCGTGATAGATCATTACTAAAAATTATATCTTTAACTTGCCGTCTAGTTGGGGTTGGGTTGATTGATCGGTGGATTCCCGTTGCCTTGCCGTTGTTTTAATTATTTGATAAACCAAATAGTTCGTATCAATCGTTGATTGCTAAGTTTAGTTGTTTTAAGATTATAGTTGTTTTTCACTGTTTTAAGCATAATTTAGGTTCCCAGTTACTGTTCATCGTCTTAGTTACTGTTCATCGTAGTTACTGTTCATTAATTCATAATTAGTATAAATCTTAGTTTTAGTTAATAGTCGTGACATAATCAATAGAATAATTGTTCCTTGATCCGATAAACATTCCACTCCCTTAGGACGACCCGTTAACATCCTATACTACGATCCTTATACTTGGGGTGTTTCGGTTATAAATTGTAAAACTCGTTTTTACCGAACAAGTTTTTGGCGCCGTTGCCGGGGAGTCGGTAACGGTTGTCGGATTCTTCTAGGTGCAATTTTTATTTCGATACTATTTTTTTTAGGTAATAATCTAATTGTTACGTTTTTTTTTATTTTCTTTCATTTTACATTTACCTTAGATTTTAGATTTTAGATTTCATAGATTTGACTTTATTTATCTTAGTTTTTATTTATTTTATGTTATTGTTCACGTTAGATTTTTATTAGTTTACCAGCCTTAGATTTTTCTTTAGATCTTAGATTTTAGCAGCCTTAGATTTAGCTTAGATTTGCCTTAGATTTTAGATCGTATAAATTTGTTTCCTTAATTATTACTATTTTAGGTTTTTATTTTCTTTCCTGCTATTCTTTTCTTTATCTGTTTCGTTTTTCAGTTTCTAAACGGGCGTCTATCCTTTCAGACGCCTGTCTGGTCTAAAAATTTCTCCTCTGCATCGTTTAAAGCTGATCAGACGAGTGTCTGGATTCCCAAACTCTCGTCCAGACTTTAAACGCCCGTCTACCTCCCAGTTCATCCTCTGAACGCCAGTTTAGTGACCTGAACGAGCGTTCACCTTTGAACGAGCGTTCACTTACACTGAACGCCAGTTCAGCCCCTGAAACTCTTCACTTTTCTCCTCTCTTCTCTCTTTCTAAACTTCTAAACCCTCCAATCTTCTCAGAACTCGTCCTCATCAACCCAAAGGTTGATTTCTTCCTTTTCTGCCCTACTGGTTTATGCAAACTAGGAGTAAGAAGGGACCTCTTATCTTTAACCCCGAACCAGAACGATCCATTCTCAAACGGAAGCTCTTTCCCGATCTGGACATCATGGCTGACCAAGTTCAAAATCCGAATCCAGTTCCTCCTAATCCAGCTCTCCCAAATCCAAATCCAGATCCTCAAACCCAAATGAATATGCTCCTTCAACAGATCCAAGCTTTACAACAACAACAGAATCAACAAGCTGGGCTACATAATCAATTGCAACAATTCCATCAAAACCAGCTAAACCAGTTGAACCAAGATCCCTATGCTCCCTATCTTAACCAGGATTTCCTGGAAGGGCATAGACCTATTCGCCCTCCAGAAATGGGGCAAGTAAACTTTGATCTAAAAAATGGAGTGGTTGGACTAGTCCAGAATAGTTCTTTTCATGGCACTGCTCAAGAAGATCCTCATGACTTCTTGTCCACCTTTGTTCAAATCTGCGAAGCAGGCCATTATCCTGGTGTTGATTCTGAGATTGTAAAGTTGAAACTCTTCCCGTTTGCTCTAAAAGGAGAAGCAAACCGTTGGTTTAAATCCTTAGCCCATCATTCTCTCCATTCCTGGAATGACGTTAAAAGAGCCTTTGCTCTTAAGTGGGTCTCCCCTGGTACAATCATGGACATGAAAAGGGAGATAGCCACATTTGAACAACTTGATGGTGAGAGTGTGGGTAAAGCATGGGAAAGACTAAATCTGTTGATGAGGAAGTGCCCCAATCATGGATACGATAGACATGAGCTACTCGAGTTATTCTACATAGGTGTCTCTCAACCAAATAGAGACTACCTTGATTCGACTGCTCGTGGATCCTTTCTAGGGGGAGGTGATGACGCTGCCTACAGGGTAGCTGAAATAATAGCGAAGAATAACATGTGGTCATCTCCAAGGAAGGCCAATGTTAGTGGGAATCAGGGGGAGTCTGCTGCGAGCAACTCTGAGACTAAGAAGCTAGTTGCTAAAATGGAAATAATGAGCAAGCAACTAGCCAATTTGCAGATGCAGCAGCAAAGAGCGCCATCAGATGTGAATTATATGGGACTTCAGGCAGGAGATGAAATCACTGAGGAAGTGAATTTCAACCAAACCCAAGGAAACTTCAATCAGAATCGGAATTATTCCGGATTTCAACGTCCCAATGCACCACCTGGCCCATCCAATTCAAACACTTCCTTCAACTCAAGCTATCAAAGACCACCTCCTGGAGTGGTTAATCAATCTTACAATCCCAACTCCCAGAGACCGCAAGGTGGTTGGAATCAAAGCCAACATCAAAATCACACCACCTCATGTGTCCCTCAGCATAAGTTTGATGAGCTAGTGGATATGGTGAATACCTTGTCTACTAGTGTCAAGGCAATAGAGAGACAGGTCGGGCAGATGGCAGATCAGCAAGCAAGCAGACCCCACGGTAAACTTCCAAGTTATACCGAGAGAAATCCGAAAGCAGATATCAATGTTTGCACTGCCATCACACCTCAATGGGAGTATGGAGACCAAGAGTTGAATGAAGTCACGCTGAGAAGTGGTAAGCAGGCAGGACCCGGGAAGGTATCGGGAAACGAGCAACCCCTCCTGACGCAATAAGTTCAGGAGGGGGTAATCAGAAATCTTATACTGAAGAAACCAACAGCGAGGAGGAGCTTAATGATGACGGTTCTTCGGGGGATGAGGATGCTTCTGATTCGAGGAAAAGTCAGGTGGCTGTTCCCCTGACAAAGAGGAGGGAGGAAAAGTTTGTGAGATGGAAGGATAAGGAGGACGAAGCCATTAAAAAGTCAGGTGGCTGTTCCCCTGACAATGATAAAGCCCTTCCTTATCCACCAAAGAGGAAAGAGAATACCCTCATTCTTGACAAACAATATGACGGAGTGAGGAGGATGCTTAGAGACACCAAAGTGAGTATACCCCTAGCAGAGGTATTGACTGAAATGCCCAAGTGCTCTAAGTATCTCAAAGAAGTTTGTGGGAGTAAGAAGAAGCTTCAAGGGATGGCAGAAGAGATATTAAGAGAAGACTGTTCTATGGTTTCACAGAAAGTTGCTGTTAAGCGAGGTGACCCCGGACGACCTTCAATCTCTTGTGAGATTGAAGGCCACAAGTTCCAAAACGTCTTATGCGACTCAGGGGCCTCCATAAATGTGATGCCATTAAACGTCTGCAAAAAGCTCGGCTTAGATAAAAGAATGTGGGAACGCCCTATTTCTCTGCAGATGGTGGACCGATCTAGTCGCTCAGCAGCCGGTTGTGTTACTAATGTTCTTCTTCATGTTGAACATTTGGTTTTCCCTACCGACTGGGTTATCTTAGACTACCCACCTGACAAGGAGATGCCTCTAATTCTAGGCCGGACCTTTTTAGACACCTCTGCCGCCCTCATTGACTTCTATAAGGGTCAGATTACACTTAGAGTTGATGATACATCTGTTACCTTTACACAAGGGAAAAGTCTAGAGAACACTTTGAGTGAAGAAATCTCGTTCATTGAAGCAATTTATGAGGACGAAGAAGATGCCAAATCTGAGGAAGCTGAAGAGCTGACAGAGATAGGTGTTTTCGAAGTTATAAACATTGAAGATCAAGCTGACTGTGGACCATCTTCTATTTCATTACAGGCTGTAGTCACTGACAAGTCGTCTTCACAACTTGCTCAGCCTGTCAATGAACAGGAAACATGGAAATTCCCAGCAATGAACGATGATTTCAAAGAGTTGCATCAGGAAGACTTTAGCCCCGTAGAAGAGGAAGCCCTGATGGGTAGTTGGGACGAAGTGGATTTTTGGAAAGAGGCTACTCATTGGGAGGTTGATGATTGGGAAAGGCTAGCAGAGGAGCTGAAAGAAGAAGAGTTGAGAAAGATGATTAAGCATAAGAAGGAGGAAGCAGGTACTGACAGAAGGATCCCTATGGATGATGTTATCCAGTACCTTTCTGGGGTTACGCCTCGGGAAGATGAGGTGTTCTACTGTCAACCACTTCAAGCCCATAAGGAAAAAGGTGGCCCTTTAAAATCTAGTATTGAGCAACCACCTACTGACTTGGAGCTTAAACCGCTTCCTCAACACCTTAAGTACATTTTTCTTAAGGATGGTGATAAGTTGCCCTTAATCATCTCTTCAAAACTCGAGCCCGAGCAAGAAGCACTGCTGATAAAAGTGCTTGAAAAGAATATCCTCGCGTTCGGATGGCAAGTGGGTGATATCAGAGGAATCAGCCCCGATGTGTGCATGCATAAAATCCGAACGGAGGAAGGAGCTAAGAAAGTAAGACAACCTCAGCGAAGGCTGAATCCGCATATGCAGGAGGTTGTCAAGAAAGAAGTTATAAAGTTGTTAGACATGGGAATCATCTATGCAATCGCCGACAGTGAGTGGGTTAGCCCCACCCAAGTTGTGCCAAAGAAGGGAGGTATCACCGTTGAAAAGAATGAAAAAGGGGAAGAGATAGCTTTACGCCTTGTGACTGGCTATAGAGTCTGCATTGACTATCGCAGATTGAACGAAGTCACTGCCAAAGACCATTTCCCCTTACCTTTCATTGACCAGCTTATTGAAAGACTGAGTGGTCACAAGTATTATTGTTTCCTCGATGGATATTCTGGTTACTTCCAAATAGCCATCGACCCTAATGACCAGGAGAAGACTACGTTTACGTGTCCATCAGGCACTTTTGCTTTCCGCAGGATGCCTTTTGGCTTATGCAATGCACCTGCGACTTTTCAAAGGTGTATGCTAGCCATTTTTGATGGACTTGTGGAGAAATGTATGGAAGTCTTCATGGATGACTTCTCAGTCTATGGCGATAGCTTCAATGAGATCTTGGAGAATCTAGATATGGTACTTCAACGCTGTGTTGAAAAGAATTTAGTGCTTAACTGGGAGAAATGCCATTTTCTAGTTGATGAGGGAATCGTTCTGGGACACAAGGTGTCCGGCACTGGTATTCAAGTTGATAAGGCCAAAGTAGAAGCCATTGAAAAAATGTCGTATCCGAAAACTGTCAAGGAGGTACGCGGTTTCCTTGGTCATGTTGGTTTCTACAGGCGATTTATTAAGGACTTTTCCACCATCGCCAAGCCCCTGTCCAACCTTCTGAAAGATGATGTTGTGTTCTTGTTTGATGAGAAATGCAAGAAAGCTTTCAATTGCTTGAAGGAAAAGCTCATAAGTGCCCCTATCTTAATCGCACCTGACTGGACTAAGCCTTTTGAATTATTATGCGATGCCTCTAACTACGCAGTAGGCACAGTTTTAGGTCAAAGAATTGATAAAAAGTTCAGGCCCATTTACTATGCGAGCCGCACCTTGAACCCGGCTCAATGCAATTACACTACGACTGAGAAGGAATTCTTAGCCGTCGTTTTTGCTATTGACAAGTTTAGAAGTTACCTTCTAGGGTCTGAAGTTGTCGTTTGGACCGACCATGCAGCCCTACGCTACCTTATGGACAAAGCAGATGCAAAACCAAGGTTACTCAGATGGATTCTAATTTTGCAAGAGTTTGACCTTGAGATCAAAGATAAGAAGGGTAGTGATAATGTTGTGGCTGATCATCTTTCTCGTCTAGTAAATGAGGGTGGCGTAAATCACAAGGAAATAGGCATCGACTTCCCGACTGAGCAATTGATGAAGCTTGATACTGTTAGGCCATGGTACGCTGATTACGTCAACTATTTAGCAAGTGGACATTTAGAGGAAATGACGTATCAGGAGAGGAAGAAGTTCTTTTCTGACCTAAAATATCTCGTGTGGGAGGATCCTTATTTGTTCAGGGTTTGTAAAGATGGGTTGCTTGGAAGGTGTGTTCCGGAACATGAGCAATGGGATATTCTGGAGCAATGTCATAGTGGTCCCACAGGAGGACACTACGGAGCACCCAAGACTGTTGCAAAAATCCTCCAAGCTGGATTTTACTGGCCGACTCTGTTTAAAGACGCTGAAGCCTTTTGTAAAGGTTGCGATAGGTGCTAGAGAATCGGGAGGCAGAGTAATAGGATGGAAATGCCACTTCGACCCATTTTGGAATGCGAAGTCTTCGACGTGTGGGGAATTGATTTCATGGGACCCTTTCCATCGTCCTGTGGTAATAAGTACATTCTCGTCTGTGTAGACTACGTTTCCAAGTGGGTGGAGGCAATAGCCACCCAAACTAATGATCACAAAGTTGTGAAGAAATTCTTGCAAAAGAATATCTTCACCAGATTTGGCTGTCCTAGAGCCCTCATTAGTGACGAAGGTACTCATTTTTGCAACGCGCCGCTTGATAAAGTTCTTGAAAAATATGGTGTGAGACATAAAATCGGTACACCGTATCATCCCCAAACAAGTGGCCAAGTCGAGATAAGCAACCAGAGCCTTAAAAGGATTTTAGAAAAGACCGTGAACTCAAATAGATCCAATTGGAGTCTAAAGTTGGATGACGTGCTTTGGGCCTATCGCACCGCGTTCAAGACCCCGATGGGCACGTCACCCTTCCAAATGGTCTATGGCAAAGCTTGCCATCTCCCAGTCGAGCTTGTGCACAGAGCTTACTGGGCTATTAAATTCTTGAATTTCGATAGCCAGCTCTGTGGGGAGAAGAGATTATTGCAATTAAACGAGCTCGATGAATTTAGACTCAGAGCATATGAGAATGCGAAGATCAGTAAGGAAAGAACTAAGATACTCCACGATGCTAAGATCAAGGATCGAGAATTCAAAGTGGGTGATATGGCTTTACTTTATAATACCCGGCTCCATTTGTTTGCCGGTAAGCTCAAATCTAGATGGTCTGGCCCCTTTGAGATTCTCGATGTTCATCCAAGTGGAGTGATCACGTTAAACGGGTATGGTGATCAACCCTTTAAGGTCAATGGTCAAAGACTCAAAAAGTATTTTGGGCAACCAAGAGAAAAGCCTGAGACCTTGTACTTTCAAAAGAGAGTTGAGGTGCCTGATATTCTGATTTGCGATGAGATCCCATCCAACTTCTTTAGTTTGGATGATGACATTTCTATATCTACCCGTGAGGACCTTTCTTCCGAGCCTTCTGAACATGTCGGTGTACCGAAGCTTACTCTGCGCAAGAACGAGAAGAAAAAAAGAGTCAGTGCTGTCTGGAGAGTTAAGTTCAAACACTTAGTAGAGCACTTGACTTGCTGCTGTTGTGGTCACACCCCTGTCCTTCATTCTGATTCCGATGAGGAAGTGGCCAGCAGTAAGCCAAAGTGGCCCGATCCGGGTTAACTTTGAAATTTGTGTCAAGCTAATGACATAAAAGAAGCGCTACTAGGAGGCAGCCTAGTCTTTTAAGTATTTCTTTTTAAGTTTTTAGGACTCGACCTTGGTGTTTGTGTGTTGGTTATCCTTGTCCTATTTGTGAATGCTTTATTTGCGTGCATGTTTACTCATATACCCCGTGTACCCCGAGATTATGTGTTATGTCGAGTGTTGCAGATATTTTCGAGCAGGGTTGCGAGCTTTTACTTCTAGTGTTGTCTGTTCATGATACGAGTGCAGCGGTTCATTCATGCTACGGCCTGACCACTGCCAACCTACAGCCCGACAACCAACTTTGAAACCAGCTAAGTATTCTTTTCTTTTATTTGCACATTCTGAGGACATAATGTGATTTAAGTGTGGGGGGGTGCAATTCATGCTTTATTTCGACAATATGAGTAGATATTTGTGATCCTTGATAAATTTTAAAATTTTAAAATTTTGGCACTTGGATAATTGTAAATCTTGAGCATGTAATTGGAACAAATGCTTGCTAGTTGTAGTTTCCTGACGATGATTTTATGTGACTTTGTGAGATAATTATAGCATGTTTTTACTGATTTGAGATAGTATTCATTTTACACTCACGAAAGCCTTTGATATTGAAGCAAGAATTTTGAACTGTATCCTTTCACTATTTTAGTGATTTATCTTAGAGAGATTTGTTCTTAATAGTAACAGTGAAGTGATACCTAAGTTCGGAAGGCGTACTGTGAATATCTGAAAGTTTGAATGTGATAAGTGAAACGTGATTAAGTCTTTGAAATAGTAATAAATTGTTTACTTGAGGTGTTATGCTCAGTGGTCTGTGTTTACTAGAAAAATAATTTTTACCACTGCCAGCCAGAAATCTCTAAGTAATCATATGATTAAATGGTATGTCGGAAGCTAGTCGATGATTGGAGTGAGGTAGGGTATTATCTCGAAATGTCCTATACCACTATGATGACTAAAAGCTCACGACAGTTAGAAGAAGCTACCTTATGATTTGAGTAAGGTAGGGTGTTATCACGAAACATCCTATTCTACTATGACGGGTACGAGCTCATTCTAATCTGCGTATAAAAATTAAATTAAAGACTTGGTTATCGTTAATCTTATACCTAGTATAAACTAAAAGATATGTTGTAGGGATTATCCTACTGAGTGCTCGGGAAGACTTTGTGTGGAGCAATTACTGTCTATACCTAGGATAGTCATTAAATTGTTTGAAAAGATATTTGTTTGAAAGGATTGTGGAGATTGAAAAGGGCTTGTTACACACACCGAATCTATCTCTATGTTGGTATTACTTGCTATAGTTGTTGTATATTTTGTTACGTGAGTTAGGGATCTATTTGGATTACATATAAAGTGAGCTAGTTTTGATTGTTTTGTTCGGGACGAACAAAAGTTTAAGTGTGGGGGAGTTGTTTACAACTAATTTTACGGTTTTTATCGAGTTATTTCGTAACATTATCTTCCATGTTTTAGTGATTTTTATAGAAAATCACTCGCCAAAAGGATAAACTGAGCAAATGATGTTTAAAGATAATAAATTGCAAAAGTGGCTGATTTATGTGTTTTTATTGTTGGTTTTATGTTTATTTGGATGTTGTTACACTTTGCAATATTTTGGATATCTTGTAGATGCATATCTTCGGTCTAAAAGAGGTGTTTAGAGGGTTAGAAGAAGATGCCACAAGTTTACGAGTTCAACGGAGCAAATTTTCCTAAGTACTTAAATCGTTACATATTTTCGACGGAGATTTGACCCAGCTTAGAGGCATTTTCAGGGGAGGACTTCTTCATGAAAACTGTAGATCTTTGAAAGAGCTTTCCAACGCACTTTGAATTACGTCAATCGGACTTCTACAACTCAAATGGTGGTCAAGTGGCTAATCAATTTGGGTAAGAGGAAAATCCCGAAATATACTCGTAATACGACGGGCTAATCAAAACGCGTTTTCTGAAGAAGAGTCCTTAATGAAAGTTGTAGAGTTTTCCGAGAGCTTTTTTTGGACATTCGGATCATAATTTTTGGAGGTCTACAACTCATGTTATGAATTTTAGAAGTTTTATTCCAATAAATATCTAATCGAACGGACGTCCAGGAGGTCACTGTAGCAGCCGACATACATAATTTTTTCAGCCGCCTCTCAACTCTATTTAAGCAGCAGCAATACCCAACCCTAAGACAACCAATTCATTCACACAAAATTTAGAGGAGCAGCCGAGCTTTATCAAAAAAAGAAGATGATTTCTTCCCATCCAATGATCACGATTAACATCATGGTTGTTGGCTAAGCACATCATACTCAGGATACGACGGGCTAATCAAAAAGGCGTTTTCTGAAGAAGAGTCCTTAATGAAAGTTGTAGAGTTTTCCGAGAGCTTAATTATGACTTTCGGATCATAATTTTTGGAGGTCTACAACTCAAGATATGAATTTTAGAAGTTTCATTCCTAAAAAAAGAATTATTCAGCCGACTTAAATTAAAAAAGCAGCCGCCTCTCATATCTATTTAAACGGCAGCAAATCAAACCCTAAGAACACAATTTTGATACAGTCACAGACGCATAATTGCAGCAGCAGCCACATCATTCAAAAGAGGAGATTTAAAGATAAATCTCTCCATCCCAATGATCATGATTAACATCATGGTTGTTGGCTAAGCACATCGCGGTGGGACAACGGATGAAACCGATCAACATCAACACCAACTAGAGAGATTTTTGCTACATGTTTAGTGAGTTAAGTTATAATTTTTCATCAATTGGATATTGTTTTTTATCGTTTACGTTTTATTCGAATCGAGAGATCGATGAAACCATCTTTTATGCTTTGAATTTATATGAAAATATTGTTCAAGTTGTGACCTTTTCAATTGATGCGATTGATTATGTTTCAAGAGATTGATCATAGTTAGTTGAGTAGGAGTATTAGAAATAATCTCGTGATCGTGTTTTTCATGTTGTTTTGTTTTATTTGAAAAAGAAAACGAAACCCTAGAATTCGTTTAGAGAAATTTAATCGAATTCGTGATAGATCATTACTAAAAATTATATCTTTAACTTGGCGTGTAGTTGGGGTTGGGTTGATTGATCGGTGGATTCCCGTTGCCTTGCCGTTGTTTTAATTACTTGATAAATCGAATCATTAGTATAAATCGTTGATTGCTAAGTTAGTTGTTTTAAATTCTAGTTGTTAATTGTTAATTTTCTGCAAATTTACTATTCATCGAAGTTACTGTTCATCATCGTTTTTACTGTTCATAATTAGTATAAACCCTAGTTTAAATTAGTTTAAATCTAGTTTTAGTTAATGGTCGTGACATAATCGATTTAATTATTGCACTTTGATCCGATAAACATTCCACTCCCTTAGGACGATCCGTTAACATCCTATACTACGATCCTTATACTTGGGGTGTTTCGGTTATAAATTGTAAAACTCATTTTTACCGAACATCGGCCCTCCAGGCTATCCCTACCTTTATTATGCAGTGTTTTAAGGTTCCTACTACTCTGATTCGGGAACTTGAGCAGCTGATTCGTGGTTTCTTTTGGGGAGACACTGAGACTAAGCGTCGGATTCATTGGAAGAACTGGGAGGCTTGTTGTTTACCAAAGAATCTGGGGGGGTCTGGGGTTTCGTGATTTGGAATGTTTCAACCTGGCTTTATTGGCGAAGCAATCATGGAGGATTTTTCGCAGCCCGGGCTCGCTGGAGGCACAAGTTTTGCATGCGAAGTACTTTGAGGACACCACTATTCTCGCAGCAAGATTGGGGACTCGACCGTCATTTCTCTGGCGCAGTATTTTAGAGGGACGAGATCTTTTACTTAGCGGGCTGAGATGGAGGGTGGGAGACGGTGAATCGGTTTACGTTTTTCATGATGCATGGACTAGTCGCCAGCCTTCGTTCCGTATTCCTTTTAAAGGACACGACATTCCAGCGGATTCTAAGGTTTCGGATTTGCTTATTCCCTACTCTAGGGCGTGGGATGTACAACGGGTCCAGAAATTGCTTCGCCCATGGGAGTCTGATGCTATTTTGGGCACCACTATTGCCCCAGGCGAGCATCCGGATCGGCGGATTTGGCATTATGATCGTAAGGGCGTTTATACTGTTCGTTCAGGGTACTTTCTGGCTTTATCACTTTACCGACCAGCATCTGTGGTCGGGCCGGGTACTTCAGTGGGGGAGGGGAGCAGGATTTGGAGGAACTGTTGGCAGCTCCCTGTACAACTGCGTATTCAGCATTTCTTGTGGCGTTGCCTCACTGATTGTCTTGCTATCGGCCAGGGATTGCACAGGAGGAATATGGGGGATGGTGTCTGTTTGGCTTGCGGAGAGACTTTGGAAACGCTGTTGCATGTACTTTTTGAGTGCGAGTTGGCAGATCGAATTTGGCAGGTGTCACCATTCTATGGGGTGTTAGGGCGTCTTCGCTCGGCCACTTTTGCGGATTTCTTTATGAGGTTGCTCGAGGATCAGGGTGCTCAGGATACTGCGAGGTTTGTATGGCTTATGTGGGGGATTTGGAAGGCGCGCTGTTCTGCAGTGTTCGATGATCAGGCTGTTTATGTTTCAGCAGTGTGTATGCGATCTCTTACAGCGTCGGCCGAGTATGTGGCGGCTTTAGAGACCTATAGGGCGCAGGGCTCAGTCCAACACTGCCGGATACATGGGTGAAGCCTTCGGAAGGGGTGATTAAAGGCAATGTGGATGCGTCAGTTACTGAGACAGGCACAGGGGTGGGAATTATTTTCCGAGACTCTCATGGGGCAGTTCTTCACACCTTTGCGTATCATTTTGACCCAGGGGACTCAGTGGAATACATTGAGCTTAAGGCCATTTCCTTGGCTATGGAAGAAGCGAGGCATTTGGGAATTCAACGACTAGAGGTGGAGAGTAATTGTTTGGCGTGTGTTTCGCGTCTCCGACGGCCAATAGAGGATCTTACGCCTCAGGGTTGTTTGATGCAGGACTGTTTGACCCTTTTATCCAGTTTCTCCTCAGTTTCTTTTTTATTTATTCGGTGTGTGGGCAATGTCCTGGCGCATCTTTTAGCTAGAAATGCTTTGACAGTTATTTCCAGGACATCTTGGAGTTCCTCGCCCCTGGCGATGTTTTGACCGCTTGTTTGGCGGATATTAATTAATAAAGTGTTGTTTCAAAATAAAAAAAAAAAAAAAAACTTTATATATGTAGAATATACATATAAAGAAAAAGACAAATAAAAATGCAGGGTCCGACTAAGTTAGTCTTATTGGCATTATATTAATTAGACATGGCATGAATCGCCCATCTGGAGACTTTTTCAATAATTTATTCATTCATAGTCTAGTATATTTATAAAACATAATACATATGAAAGGTGTAATGACATTTCTCATATAGATGTTTTATTTTGGTCTAATTGATTATACCCCTAAAAAAAAGGTTTTTAATAAAGGCATGTGTAAATGGAATAATTCCCTGCAACAAAAGAGAGATCGGCACGTGCATATTTGGATTCAAACACATAGTTGGGACAGGGTATAACAAGTGAACAAATATATTAGATTTAGTGTAATATTCCGATTTCTGAGAAAGGACAGACGTGTCATTTTGTGAAAATGAAATATTATTATTTCTTTTTCTTTTATTGGAGTTAAGTGTATTATAATTATATATGTATAATCTTCGAAATTATGGGTATATAATTAGGGAATTTCTGATTTCTGGTAAGTAAGGGTTTTTATGGAAAAGGGATTTAATTGGGATTAGCTATTTAAGAAAAAATTAACACAAATTAATCCCATAACCTAAACACTAATCAGAAACCAGTCTCCACGTTCTTTCTCTGCGCATTCAAGAGGAAGAAATAGGGCTGGGATAGTTTTCACAATCTCTGAAGCAAAGCTTAACCGTTTTCAGATCAGACTCGAGAATTGGGACCGTTGTGAAGAGGGAATCGTGTGGCTATCAGTTTGTGGGAAGTGCAGCAGACTTGTCAAGGCTGTTTGGATCAGTTTTTGGCTGCAAACAAGTAAGAGACTCTTCCTATGATCTCAATTATCGTTTATAGGGTTTAGATCATGTTTTAAGACGTTTTAATGCTAGAAAGATGAGTCTTTGGTTGATCAATGATCATAGATGTTATGGAATGTTTAGATATGTTTTTCTATGTTTTACTGTGCATCAATTTGAGGTTAATTGGGTTAGAAACAGATCAGAAACCGTTTAGGATCTAAATCAGAATTTAGGGCAGCAGGCAGAATGCGTACGCATTGGCTAGCAATGTGCACGCATTCCTGTTACAGGATAGCAGGTTTGGTTTTTGGACGCTGAATGCGTACGCATTCAATAGAATGCGCACGCATTACATGTACATGATGTTCTGGTTTTGTTTCTGGTTGCTGAATGCGTACGCATTCATAATAATGCACACGCATTGTTCAAACAGAGAGTTTTAGCTTAGGTTCTGGTCAAGTAATGCGCACGCATTGTAGGCAATGCGCACGCATTGTAGGCAATGCGCACGCATTGTTTGGACAGACAGTTTCCAGCAGGTTTTGAAGCAGGGAATGCGTACGCATTCCAGCTAATGCGCACGCATTGCCCCAGTTTTCACTTAAATGATGTTTAAGCTATGTTGTTCAGTTTTAAACCCTTATTCATGATATATTAACATGGTATAAACATAAACAAGCCTGAATTGAGCTTCTGATTCGTTCAGTTAAAACACCGAATGTACTCTTAAAGGGAGTTGAAGTTCGGATCCGTCAGAAGAGCATGATAGGCTTGTGCTTTGATGAATTAGTATTCATCAATGTCTATGTAATTGCTAGGCCTTGTTTATGTCTAGTGGTCTAGGAAGAGAGTAGTATTTGTGAGGGAGTTTAGTTAAAAACACTTAGGTGGTTAGTTAATCATTTTAATAAATACGTACTTGACTAGTAAAAGATTAAACAACATGTCTCTCTTGGATAGGCACCAGTCTATATCACGATGTGTGTGTTACCTCTGAAGGTGGAAGAACTCCGTAGGTCAAAAAAACCCTAAGTACGGAAGGACTACACAAAGACGCGCGTACTATCGGAGTCTACCTATTCTAGACTTCGTGGATATTGGAGTGATCCACTAATATGTTGCCAAGAGTGTCCCAAAAGTGGATACACGTAGTGCCCTTGAGTGCGGTTGTAACATAGATAAGTTAAGTAGAAACGTTTAGTCAATTCATGTTGATGAACATGGAATGAACCCCAGATTGAGTCGTCACACAAAGATAACTAAACGATTAAATATATTTTCTTTATAAATTATAATTATTGTCATAGCTTCTCTCTTTTATTAAGTACCTTGTACTTACCTCAAATGCATGTTTTCTATGTGTTTGGGGGTGAGAAGATGAACAGGTTGATCAGGGTTACGAGGATGAGTTCGATGATGACGTTTGACGATGCCTCGTTGAAGACTTTTTAATTATTTATTTTTGTCTTTCATTTAGTAGGCTGTTGAAGTACTTTTGGTTTAGACTTTTGGTCTTTCGAGACTTGTAGTACCCTTTACGTTTTTTTTGACAATATCGTACGTTTCTTTTAAGTTTCGTTTTTCTTGAATGTAATAAAGTTACATTTCCATCTTTAGACTGTATTCTATTCTTGGATGTTATTGGAAATTTATTACCCGAGTCTTTTGCTTCCGTTTGCTTGTTTTTGATACGACGTAGTAGAGGCTTACATATGAAATGAATTTATTTTTATTTTATACGTGCCGAACGTTCCTTTTCCGGATAAGGACTCGGTGTCCGGGAACGGGGCGTTACAGTTGGTATCAGAGAGAAGCATCTTTTAGGCTACCTTCCTTTTAAGATAAGCTTTCTTTAGACCTTTTAGTAACGTTCTGGTTTTCTTTGATCATCAGGATGGTGTTCACAAGAACTGGAGCGGGTGCAGAGACTTCTAGAGTTCGTCGGGAAAGTCCAACACCGGTCGTAGGAGGCGGTGTTGTGAGGCAGAATCCTCCACCCCATCGGAGTTTGTCACCACCACCTCATACTGCGACACCTACACCAAGATCTCAACAGAGTTTGTCACCGCGACCTCATCAGGAGCAACCTCCACGATGGCACGTGGGGAGTTCGGTTCAGTTCTCTTTGGTAAGCGGTTGTTCCAGCGTGTTTTGTACCGCTGCCAGTTGTTAAGGGTGAAATTTATGATTTATATGACGTTATTCCCGTAACAATATCCTTGGTATTTTAGTACTTTTTATAGAAAAGTGTTGGTTTTATCGAATTATTGAGTAAACGAGTTTTAAATGTGTTTAAATGCAAAATCGAGATATTTACGTGATTTTATCGGTGTTTTATGTTTATTCGTATGATGTTACATTTTGCATGTTTCTATCATGTTGTTAGATACGTTTTCATGATGAGTAAGGAGCTTAAACGATGATCACATGAAGATGGAAGAGTTGAAATATGTTTAAGTGAAGAATCATTGAAGAAACCGGAACCAGGCACTTCATGGGGATTTTGTCCACACTTGTAGGCACTTTCAGGGAAAGTTGTCTTGATGAAAGTTGTAGAGGATTGAAATAGCTTTCCAACGCATGTTGAATCACCTCATTCGGAGCCCTAGAAGTGAAGTTATGAGTAAAATACTGGAGCTGAGTAGTGGACGGGCGTCTGTAAAAGTGAACTGGCGTCCAGAATCGTATTTTACATTCAGAGAGTTCAAACGCGTTCTGAACGAGCGTTCACCTAGCGTCCAAGAAATCTGGACGAGCGTCCATTGAAGCAGACGGGCGTCCGTTTTTCCGACTTAGCCAAACCGCCTCAAAACTCTATATAAGCAGCGTTTTTCTCAAACCCTAAATACGAACAATTCGACACACATAAACCCTAATACCTAGGGGCGGCTAAGGCTGCAGTTTTTACATCTTTTCCTTTACTTTTATGCAAATTAGATCTAGGTTAGTTTAGGTTACTTTTTATGCTGTTTTTATACATTGCTGAGTTGCTGAGGATGTTCAGAGGCTAAAACCTCCATCAAACGAGAGTTGTTAAGCCATCAACGTGAATTGATCTGTTTATCTCGATTATTACTGTGAGTATTTATTTATGGTTGTTTCTTATTCATGCTTTACTCATGTTTTTAGTGCATTATATCGGAAGATTGCATGTTTTCGATTGTGTTTATGCTTGATGGGAGTCATGTTAAACCTTAGATCACCATGAATAGGAATAGTCTTTGAATCTATAGTAACGGAAGTTAATAGATCACTAGGTTAAACATAAAAGTTGACATCTTTGGTCTTTTAAACGCGTTAATCTAGCATTGGAAGATACTAGGTTAATAGATGAAATACCTAAGGAATTAGGATTTCATGTTTAGAGAAGGTGAATCACAATCTAAGTAAATACCACGTAAAATCGAGATAGGAGATCGATGCGTGTTGATAGGTGGATCAATCCTCGTTTGTCTTTTATAAACTTGATTTACAATCCTCATAGCTTAGTTTAGATTAGTTAATTTATTTTCCTGCACTTTTAGTTTATTTTTATCGCTTTCAATCTCTCCTAGCATTGGATTAATCTCCTCTGTCTAGTTATTTTCTGCATATTTGTTTAGCTAGTTATTCGTTAGGTTAGTAATCGTGGCAATAGTTAGTTAAAAACAAAGGCTAGGGTTAACATTCGTCTAGTTCCCCGTAAGATCGACCCGGCATAGCCTCTATACTACGATCCTTGCACTTGAGGTTAACCGGTTTTATTACTTGTTTATTTTGTATTAATAAAATCCGTGACAAGTTTTTGGCGCCGTTGCCGGGGAACCGGACGGCCTAGTTTTTGTTTTTGTTTTTGTTTTTTTTTTAATATAGTTAATTTGTAGAATTTATTTTATTTGTTTGCGTTCATAATTAGTTAGTTAGTAGTTAGATTAGTTGTTAGAAATCTGATCCTGTAGTAAATCTTTCCCTTTTGAAATTAAGTTAGATAATTAGTTTGATACTCTGTTTTCTGTTTTCATACTCTGTTTTGCGTTCTTTCTGTCTCAGATTGATCCGGACGGACGTCCGGTATCACTGAACGCTCGTCTAATCAAGTCTGCTCTATTCTGTTATCTACCTTGCTCTATTCTGTTATCTGCTCTCCTGGACGAGCGTCCAGTTAGTCTGAACGCCCGTCCAGTTCTTCCTCCAGGAAGACGCCCGTCCAGTTAATTGGACGCCCGTCTGTCCTGTCTGCCATCAGTTTTTATTTTTATTTCAATTAGGTTTTCTGTTTTTTTTTCGTAGGTAAGTGTCATAGGTAGGTTTCTTAGGTTGAATCATCTGACTCCACATCTTTCACGATCAAATTTTAGGATAAAAGGGTCCGTTTTAGCACTTGATAGTATTTTGGCCATAACTTTCGGCTCGAGTGTCGGATTGGCGCGCAGGACCCCAATTCGGAAAGCTCGTTCCGACGCCGACGACGTGGCGGACGCCGG